>JAECUM010022182.1:0-25000 GCA_016617855.1 Megalonaias nervosa | reverse complement strand
GACGTGTGGTGCAGGAGACGAGGTATTGTGTGATATTCCTTTCTTCGAGACCAATGAGATCCGGAGTCATTTAAAATACTGTCAACATTTTCGGGAATAACTGAAAGAATCGATGACTTCCCGGATGCTATAGAACTATGAGATTGTTTTGATGGTGGTTGTGAGACCACGTGTTTTCTCTCTGAATCTCGCTGAGGTTTTACTCCCGGGAGGACTTCATCCTCAGGAATGCCACGAAGATTTGGGGTTCGTAGTCTCATGCGTTTCGCCCTTTTAGGTCTTAATCGAAGTATATTAATTTTACCAAATGTGGCCTTATTTTTTATGAGTTCAGTTTCTTTGTCTGTATCATCTGCTTTATCTTCATTTTTGTCTGTCCCAACACCACTCTTTATGTTGCTTTTAGTGTCTTCCTTTTCGCTAACAACCTTTTTACCTCCTGCTTCACTATCAATCCCTTTGCCTGTTATATCAATTTGCGGTAGGCTTACCGATACAATCTTTTTGTCGCCATCACTAGCCCTGGGAGATTTGCCTTTCTCCAAACTTTTGTTGTTGGAAGACTCCTCTTTTCCGGAATTTTCAGCTGCCTCCGCAGCTTCTTTTTCCTTGCGGAGAACATGTGTACTATCTTGACGCGTTCCTTTACTTTTCAAACTGAAGTCAACAATGTCATATAGATTAGATGCACTCACGAAACTAACTTGAACACTGGACCCGCTGTTCTTTGGCCTTTCTGTAAGAGCAGGAATCAGAACTACAGTGGACTGACTCAAAGCATTGGAATTTTCATTTTTTTGGTCTGCTGTAACGTTCCATTCAGATAAAGGTCGTCTGTCTGGTTTCGCGGCATGTGACTTCTGATCCTTACCTCGACCAATCAGTTCATCGAGAGAGACTGGCCGCCGCCTCCTAAGGCCATTTTGAGGGTATTTGGGAATATGTTTCGCCCGTATAAATAATGGGTCTAATTGAATGCCATCTCGTCTGGAATCAGCTATTGAACGCATCCGCTCTATATATGCTAACATAGATTCACGAAGGCTTCTTTCGCGATTTTCAATTCGAGATAAATTCACGTCAAAGTTCTTTTCATAATGAACCAATCGTTTGTCGTGTTCCTGTTTCACTCGTGCTATCTTTGCTGTTACACGATTACTGTGTTCACTTTGAAGAAATAAGGATCCGTACGACATTCTGGCAAATGTCTTTGGTCACTTGATACAAAAAATGGGAATCGAAAATATGTCTCGATGGCACTTCAGCATTTACTGCAAAACACTGACTTCCTGGAAAGACGAAAGAAGAATTTTAAAAATGTCACAATGTACATCGATATATATATAAATTTAAGAGGGGAGAAAACGAGGTAGATATTACAAGTTAAGTTAGGTATATAGATTAATCCTTTAGATCCAAGACGTATTTTGAAAAACAATATTTACAATGTAACCTTTGCCATAATCTCGTCCAATCTAATTTTTGATGTTTTGCCTATAACTTTTACTTATCATGTGTAGAAATACTGAGATATTTCAAATCTGTTTTGTCTATCTATCTATTCTATGCCAAAGTATACTGAACACGTGTCAGTATGAACCAGGAACAGATACATAGGTAAGGTAGAAACTCATTTTCTTATAAATGTGCTCTTCCGTGACGTAGACACGTATAATTCTCGATGAAATAAGCATAATATTCTTTATTAAACAGCATCGAGTTCCAAAATCACCACATGATTAAAGAAAAGATTGATTATCCACAAATCCACGTAGCCAAGGGTAACGCTAGACATTGTCTGTACACCCAGCCTTTTCATCACCAAAATGAGTAAGGTAGCATATCCTATATCTGTGGTGCGTATAAATGTCACGGACCATCGGTGAAAACAATATTTCCTTTTAGACTGTAATCGACCCAAACAGATTACACAATGACTTTAAATAAATGTAGACTAATCACTAGACACTCTTTCGTATGTGCAACGTCCTTATTGTATGAAGTGCCCTCATCCACCCACCTACTCCCACACATACATTGCAGGCTCGTGGAGGCAGGATAGGTCCGATGCGACCTCCTTCATCTTTTAAAAAGACGACTAAAGGAGACCAAAAGGGTACGGGTTTGAATTCTTCCATTTTATCAGCGCTAGCTGGCTCCCATGATGTGTCCTTGAACATGGTTCTTTACTCCAATCGCCTCATCACTAAATAACCTACGTGTCATGTGCCATAAAATACCAAATCAAACCAATCAGAAGCTGGATAAATGAAGAATATGCTGGATAAATCGAGTATGGCATGGATAAATCGAGTATAGTCTGGATAAATCGAGTATAGGACAGATAAATGGAGCATAAGTACTCAGTGCAAAAGTATAGCAAAAAATGTCACGATCTATACAATTTTATGAGAGTCATGAAGAATCATATCAACCTTTCAATACAGTCTCAATCAAATGTTACCCGACATAACACAGCTTTAAATCCAAACAATGTCGTCAGAGTTCTGGTTAGAAACACTCATCTTTCTCAAATAAACCGAATTAATCGCATGGGAATTGCATAGATTTCAAACAAAAAAAAAAAACAAAAAAAAAAACAAGACACAGCAACTGCTGCCAAAAAAACCCGCCCAAACAAAACAAAACGGGAAACGAAGCAAAAATTATATACATTCCAACAGCAAATATGAATCCACCTTTTGTACAAGAAACGCAGCTCTTAATGTTTGCAGTATCTTTATGTCATGACCTTTCCTCGTTTCCTTACAAGTCTGAACTATAAAATATATCTAACGTTGTGATATACTACACCTGTTTCTAGCATTAATATCAATCTAATGTACAAATTTGAAATTAATTCACACATTTGGCAAAAACAACGGGTTTTGTGGTCAAGGTTGGATATTGATAACCATGGGTATGTTATTATGGCGTGAGTTAACTGCCAGTTCACCGGAGGACAACTCACCGGTAAACACTTAAGTGTGTGGTTTAGATATAAGGATACAGAGCGTTAACAAAATTAGACTTGTCGATACGAATGAATAAAGACGAGCACAGTCTTTTGAATATGAGCTACATAATAACATATACTCCAATTTACATGCCGGAATCGATTACAAAGTGCTTACATTTTAAATAAACTTTTCGAATCCAGTCAAATCAAAGATTTAGAATATCTATATACAGATGTACGGCATTTGCTGACAAGCTGGCTTACCGCATGCCATCAACTCATATAAAAGAAAGAATGATGAGTTTGAAGCTATTTGAAATTGCAACCATTGTAGTTGGAATCGTTGTTATTTTTTAAATATCATAACAGACTAAGGAGGGATTACCTATGTTTTAGCCTGACACTTTAAAAACCAACGCACCCGATTATACTGGGGTCATGCTTCAGCGAATTTAAGGATGAGACGATCTTTCTTTGAATTTTAATATTACCGTATTAAACTGTGTGTAGAAAGTATTAATATTACCGTATTTATTTGTGTATAAAGTACATCCATTAGCCAACAGAACAGGCAACTCTTCAGCTGCATAATGCAAATGCACATCAGGATATACGCTGTTGAGGTAATGGCCAATTTTAAGCAATAAGAGATCCCTTATGTTCATCTGAAGAGGTCATTGGTTCAAACCATCCTAATCCCTCAACTCAGTTTAGTGATGACTTTAATCTCTTAATGGAGTTATTTTGTCACGGGAAGTTTTTCTTTAATATTATACTATGACTGCTCTGATTTTCTCGTTTTTGTTTACATTTATTACAGCAAGTGGTTTTAAGAAAGGCCTTTAGATCAGGACTGAGTGACGCCTACAGTTCCGCCTACTAGAAATAGGATTAAAAACCGCATTTCATTTTACATGATTTAAGCTTTGGATAAAGTTCTGAGGTCACTAAATATTTCTCTTCTTCATGGAAAGAGCAATAACGGGCCGTTTTTAGATGTCTTATTTCTAATATAATTTACAAGACAGCACATGTACATTGTGATTACATTAACCTTCTGATGTGGAAGGCCTGATAGCGGATTGGACATTTGTATGCTGATTTGTGTTTAAACATGTTTCACTTACGTCACAAACTGCCAGAAAAGAAATTTGCCTAGTCTATAAACAACCACTTGAATGGCAGTATATATGTGAAAGTCCGATTCAAATTAATAGACCTGTCGACGAAATGTGCGGCACGTGCAAAACTAAGTTCAAGTTTTCAATATTTTGGTCATTATAGTTTCAAAACATGCCAATACAAATCAATTATTGGTGATACCGTTTTCAGGCATGGTATCTGAAGGTTATCCTCTTGCCATATTGAGTTATTTAAATGTGAAATATGTATTAGTTAGTGTAAATATTGAACGCATGGATAATTAAAAATTACAGAAGATAAATATTGATACAAGATTTTAAAATAAAAGTATTTCCTTTTGACGTCGATGTGAGAATTGATGTGTGCATCGTTAGTAAATATCAATTAAAGATTTGAATGTAACAGAAAAGAAGTCATATAAGTATTTCTTTAGTGTGTAACTTATTAGAGCACGTACTATGTTAATTTGGCACCAACCTGAAGTCAGAAAACTGAAACTTAAAAGAATTGCACTACATGCTTTGTTGACTGTGCCTTCCGTAATAAAATGAGAAGAGTATAAACAATCAAACCTTTGTAGACACTACATATCAAAGTTTCCCTATGGGGTAACTGTTCCGAAAATAGAATAGGGACATTTACAGTTATCACGAGGTACAATCGTCTGGTTTCTTTGCTACACCTTATCAAATCTTCGTATTGATGACGATAATTAGTGCAGGGACACTTGAAGTTACTATGAGAAACAACAATTTGCCTTCTCTAGCTGCATCTAATCAAATCCGGGTATTGCCGGTATCACAAGGTACAATCATTTGCCCTTCTAGCTGCACCTAACCGTACATGAGAATAGATGAAGATTGATAATCCTAATCTAGAGATTATAAAACTCCTGTACTTTAGTTTCAGCTTGAGATCTCTGATCAACCAATTGCTGATTGCTGTACTTTTATAACATCTTTATTGACTACAGATGACGAAATTCAAGTTCAAAAGAAGATACATATTCCAACGTTCGAAGGTTCAATATATCCAAGTTTATCCATAAAATAACTGCTCCAAAAACATACTTGATATCAAGGCAATTATAGTCACCATGACGTGCATTTATCTGACTTCACCAGCTTTATCCGAAAGAGTTGATGAAGAAAGATCATCTTGACCTACAGATAGTACAACTCCTGTGATTTTAGCTTCATCTTGAGGTCTAATCGCAACCAATTACATGTTACTGTACGTTTGTAACATTAAGTTCCATTGGCTGATGACGAAACTGAATCTCAAACTCAGGCTTAATTTTGTTAACATTTGCACAGATGTCTTTCCCGTGTGCTTAGTTAAAACCCATCCAACAGTGGTAGTAACGACTGCATGTAAGCGTGATTCCGAACGTAAACGAATCGACCGAGGAAATGGGAAAGCCGAAAGCGCGGATTTGTACAAAACTGCACAACAGATGGCGCTCTTAGATCAACTGCTTCTTGTAGAAATAAAAACAAATTCTACAGAAAGGCCCTATCATGTGGTAATCTTACTCAGTTTTCCAAGACGGTTTCCAAAAAAAAAAAAGTAACAAAATGTAATTAAAATTTTAAAGCGGACGTAGCTTTGTCATTGTTAATTTGACCCCTTTTTCGTCAAACGGGAACGGAAAAATTAAGTAGTTATCTCAGAACCAGGCAGATAACATGGATTAAACAGTTTACGCTGGCAGTGGTGGTGCTCAAAAACACCAGATGAGGAAAGGTTTATCAGTGCAATTTAGCATGGAAGAACCTAACCGAATAAGCAAATGTTAAACATGGCGCAATGACGAATATAAATTCAGACTGGTATAATGACATTGTAGTTCTTGCTGGGCAGAAAACACAGGAAAGACAAAAAGCCACCGAATAGAAATGTTTATCGACAAAGTTGAGTCAAGTTTGTCATTAAATTAAATTCATACGAAGGACACACAGATCCAACCTAAGTGTGCTCTTAATTGTGAGTACACAAAGATCCAACTCGACCTGCTTGTGCTCATTATTGTGAGTACACTGACTCGATCTATAACTGTCAATAATTGTAGTTACTTTTTAGATTTACCCTACACCAAATCAGCTGACTGGTTAAATTTCCAAATTCCATTCAACCTGGACCAGTATTCACAATCCTTTCTGAACGCGAAACTCGAACTCAAAGTCCCACATAATGATACCGTACATGGAAAGGAACTAGTAGAATTCAGATTGGAAGAAAACAAGTGGCAGTTTAAGAAAAATATAATTATTTTCCATGACTCTAAATTATTTCTGAAGAAGTATATAGAATTTAATATTTTTTTTTTTTTTACTTTGAACCTAAGTTACAGTTTCGTGCTAAAATAAAAAAAAATTTGAAAATATGGCCTCAACTCGTTCCGTTCTAGACTTCAATTTTGCGACAAAAATCAGTTCATTAGTGAAAAACAAAACGTTTTCATTTTACTTTTAGCTATTTCATTTTTCCGGTTTTTTTCCGCGCAAACGTTCAAGCTTACTTATTAAACCTAAATATCACGAAAGTTCTCGCGTATTAGTGTAGACCCATTAGAACTTAATGGTCCTATGAGCTGTTGAATTCTTTTTTGTGACCTAAATTCTCTAAAATGACGTTTGATATTCAAAGGAATAATCGTATACATTCTACACTACTAAATAACCGTCATACAATAAAATTATCCCCAAGACTGGGATTAAAATTTAGGGAATAGTAATGATCATTAAAATTACTAAGATACACACCACGAATGAAATTCGAGAAGCAGAACTGACAATTTTGGCGACTATAAAAACTGGAAAGCAGTATATCTGTATATATGAAATTATGACAGTCAGTTACAATAATAAAACAGGCAAAATAATGATTGGGCGTAGTTGGCCTTCTTCACCAGGGTACCTATTAAATAAATAATGGTGCAATTCAAGGAAGAAATAGATTGCAATCGATAAATATTTCGAGGAATAGGTTAAGAAATGTCATCTAACCCATGAAATACCTGAGCAGTATTTGTATTCGTGCTTGTTATCTCATTTGTGTTCATCATCTTCAGTAATTGGATCTCTTAGGAAATGAGTATCGCAATGGTGCAGTAGGCAATTGCGTCGAGAGACAAAAAAAAACAAAAACAACAACATATATTACACAGCATACAACCAGTATGCAATTGCGTCAAGAGAAAAACAATATATTACACAGTATACAAGCAGGATGTAATTGATTCAAGAGATACACAATATATTACACAGCACACAAGCAGCAAAAGCCAAAATGAGGACATTACTGACTGAGTTGGAGGGGGGGGGATGTATGGACCTATTTATTTTAATACTTTATGATATGTCGATCAGGTGCTTTTCGATATCCACCATGTCTGTCACCCAGGAACATAAATTATTTTCAAGTATCATTTAGCACATTCATAATCCAGAGCAGATATCTAAAAATCATTTTGAACCTTTCCAGCCTAACCGTGGCAGGTCGATAATAATAGTAGGTAAGGGGAAAATGTAACTTCACAGATTAATGATCCACAGGCACACACACACACTCTCTCTCTCTCTCTCTCTCTCTCTCTCTCTCTCTCTCTCTCTCTCTTTAAAAATTGTTAACGCCAAGAATTTTTGTTAATAACAAAATGTCATCGTTTTGCATAGAACATATCAGGCGCCACCTTTGTAAAATGTGAAATTAACAGCTCCATGTGCCCCTTATCGTGCAATATTTTGCGTTTCAGAAAGGTGCCAAGGAGTGATCAAGTCGTGTGAAATGTGCCTATTTTTAAAAAAATTACTGCAGTATCTTCGTGAATGTTTACTGACCGATGCTGTTAAATGACCTCTACATGGGAAAGTGCTGTCTACTTCACAATTCGATTTTGACTGAAATTAGTGGAAACTGCAGTGTAAGATGATTCTCAATGCAGAGTATTAAAGTTTATGAAGAAACTATAGCTGCTGTAAAAATGTTAGTGTTTTGTCTCAATGCGGCAGACACAGTCAGTCTGAATCGGTAGCAATGATGAAGCCAATATTGACGCTACCGTCGCAGCCGGAAAATCGATAGATCGGTCATGCTGTCTGCTAGAACAGGTTAGACACCAATGGCGCAGCTACTTAGCCACTTTTTCGATTAACACGATGTAATCTATTCAAACTCGTGACCCTGACAACTACATGAAACTGATCGGAATAGCTGCATGATTGATTTTTTATTGATTATTCAATTGATTGAATGCTGTCTATAACAGTGAAAAGATTGTATCGTGCCAAGTCAGTCAGAGTAAAGTTTTTGTCCAGAAACAGAACACGGCGGCCGACTCTACTTTGTTTCAGGATGATTCGAAAGCTTACTCATTTGGTTCTGATTCCGACAAAGTAGCTATTTAACCGCCGTGGCTCTCTGATCGAATAGAAAAAAAGATAATTGTTATATTTACTAAACAAACAAGCTACTCTGCACAAAAGTTAATTCTTTGTTTCAAAATTATCATATACTTGTTAGTCAATTCACGACGTGAGGTATATCGTAAAGATTCATGTCAAACTATTCAAGTCTTCATCAGGACTAACATATTCATGTCAAACTATTCAAGTATTGATCAGGTCTTATATATTCATGTCAAACTATTCAAGTCTTGGTCAGGACTTGCATATTCATGTCAAACTATTCAAGTCTTCATCAGGACTTACATATTCATGTCAAACTATTCAAATATCGATCAGGATTTACATATTCATGTCAAACCATTCAAGTCTGGATCAGGACTTACATAATCATGTCAAACTATTCAGGTCTTCATCATGACTTACATATTCATGTCAAACTATTCAAGTATCGATCAGGATTTACATATTCATGTCAAACTATTCAAGTCTTGATCTGGACTTACACATTCATGTCAACTATTCAAGTCTGGATAAGGACTTATACATTCATGTCAAACTAGTCAAATATTGATCATAATTTACATATTCATGTCAAACTATTTAGGTACTGATCAAGACGAACTCGGCGATACTTATGATTGATCAATTTTCGTTTACGTTGTAAGACGACATGACGTATTCTTTCATTCCACGACGTAGTTACCAGTTTCATATAATCTTAGCCTGGGTTCCAATAATATTAAAAAAATTTAATTGTATACGAATCTCTCTCTCTCTCTCTCTCTCTCTCTCTCTCTCTCCACCTAGCTAGAAACTGTACTGTACCCTCTTGATAAAGAATTAATTTTTAATTTTCATGACAAATATGGGGATAACATAAGTTTTTTCTTTTTCTTTTTTTTAAAATACAAAATCATCTTTAATAGTCATATCATCGCGGTGTTTATACTGTACGGTATGTTTATCTCATTTACAAATTATGGTATTCCCAACGTATTTTATTTTTATCGAAAGATGCAAACTGTAAGCGATGTGAATTTGCACGTGAACTTAAATAGCCCCGGAAAGCTATGGTTCTTATAAAATGTAATCGTATGAGTATATGTAGATCAACGAAGCTGGTTAGCTGCGAAATAATTTTATATAAGAAAGCCGCGAAAATTCGTAACTCGTAATAATTGTGTGTTTACAATACCTTATATTTCTCCTTGCCTGGTAGATACACAGACTGTCATGTATTACGTGAAATGAAATGATTTTCAGCTAGTTTTTCGCTGCAATAAATCTCATAGCTGTAATACAGTTGGTCGTTTCTCACATCCTCACAGCTGGCTTCAATGGCATAGATCTCGTATATGTAACAGCATAGATCTCATATATGTAACACAGAGACTTATAATGTCCTAATCGAATGTACCAATCCAATTGTCATTTCCTCACTTGACGACGCTAGTCGCTAAACTAATTACATCTCTGAAGCGGACTTGAACTGAAAATAGCTGCCCAAAACTTCAGGGTATATCTCTTTTTTATATACCGATATCTTAGCAATGCCTGCTGACTAAACTATCTTGAAGTGTAATTTTGATCGGTATGTGTTCTATTTTCTGGTATAATGAAACTTTCTTTGTAGACAGTATATGGTGCTTTGTGACGACCAGTCAAATCCCATAGCAATGTGTCAATTGGACGGGTTTGGACCGCTGAAACGCTGACTGAATCTTCTTCTAATTACCATAAGGGTTCTCGTTTATTCGGTGAAAAATTCCATGTTATACGTATCCCCACAATCTTTCCTCGTTATGACTGACAATCTTTAATTGAATAACACAATATTATCTCTATTCTGATAGTAAGTAAGGCTATGTCCTTACTCTTTAATCATCTGATTACTTTATGGAGGTATATCCGTGTCAATGCTATCCACTCACGAAGTGCTCACATGCCGAACAGTAGAGGTCACTGTGAGTGATACAATAATTTTCAACAGTGTTTTGTGCTTTGCTTTATTGTCCCATAACTGACTTGAAAATAGGGCTAACACTTGAAACACAAAAACTTCTGTACAAAGGTAACTTTAAGCCAGGCAATTACAGATGTTACCGACAAGCTGATAAACTTTACCTTTTATGACGGTTCTTCCATATCAGTTGTAGCTTAACGATACAGTTCAAATATTTGCCATGAACGTTGGCAACCGTAACTATAACGTTCATTATTTTTTCTCCTTCCATCTTTCATTTTTACGACGAACAATGTTTCTATCAACATTTTGTTTTAGTAAATCGTTAATACAGTGGAAAAAGCGAGTCAGAGACACGAAGTTTGTGCCAAATGCGATAGTAGGTAAGTGGTGGGAGTGTGAGAATATTTTATTAATTTTATAATAGTACGATAACAACAAATAAAAATAAAAACGATGCACCAATTAATTGAAATTACCATCACTCTCAATATTTGCCCACTCTGTATACCACCATAATATCATGGTAATAAAACATTATTACTATAATAACATTACAGTGTTAGTAAATGACTTTAATAGCGCCCTACAACACTGATTTTTAATTAAAACAAAGAAACAAAACAAAAAGAAACTCGCGATTTTCGAAGACATCACTTAGAAAAAATACAATAGACTCCAGAGAATACTGTGCTATCGAAACCTTACTACTAAAATAACTGCTACAATTGTGGTACCGCAAGTAACGACGCAAAATAATGCAAAATTCGTTGCACCATGAATAAATTGCAACACAAAATAATGGTCAAGGGAGATAATCTTATTGTGTTGGTTATGACTACGATATACTTCTATGTATGTATGTATGTATGTATGTATGTATGTATGTATATATGTATATATGTATATATATATATATATATATATATATATATATATATATATATATATATATATATATATGGCATTCTGGAGTAAAGTTTTTTCTCTAAACGTTTCAAAAAATATTGAAAATGAGTTTTAAAAAAACAAAAAAGGTAAAGACTTAATAGTATTTAACTGCCCTTCATTGTTTAAAATGACCCAGAAAGGGCTTACATGCTTTAAAAACGATATTAAGCATGTACATATAGATGAACCACATACGATTTTGAAATTGACACGGATAACAACAGCATATAAAGAAATTACCATCCGTAATATTTCACCTCACTTGCAGTCTCTATAATTCAAGTATTCAAAAATTGTCTATTAAATGGGTTTCTTGTTAAAATCATGGAATGCGGGACGCATCCATGATAGATCATGCATCAGAACTGATAAGACGGGGGCACATGAAAAAGGATTACCTAATTCCGCTAAAGAAGAAAATAAATATTCAAGTTTGTCATCTGGTATGTATGTCTCCGCTGGTAGTGTCTAAATACACTAACAAACTCCATAGACGGTTGCCCCGGGGGAGAAAGACCGAAAAAGTGTAAGTGGGCAGTTTCTAAACGTTGTGCAAAATTGTAAATATCTCTTTTATCACATATATTTAAAGTGTTAGACGGAGTAAACTATATATAGAAAATGTGCTACTGGAATAAATTAATTGTGAAGATATTTTTCACTTATTCAACCTATCCCAAAGCAACTTAGAAATGAAAACATTAAAAATTCCGCTTAAAAATGTACAAAGTTCAGAAATAAAGAAAGGAGACGAGTAAATAAGTAACCGTGAACAGAATCATAGCCAAAAGTTTTAGAGATTCATTCAAGATAATTGTAAATGAGTCGAGATTTTACTGTAGCACCAATCAAAATATGTATGAAGCTTTCAACGATACTGAACCATATCTGAAGAAAATTATGATTGGAAAGATAAAACAGTTTGGTCCTATTCAATTGCATCCTACCATGATTATATGATTTTTGAAGAGGCCCCGAAATTTTTCATAAAAAAAAAGTTTGGTCCCGGAAAAGATCGAAAGTAAGAGTTGAATGTTTGACAAATTTAATATTTCACACTGCACTTTGATAGGTATGAGCCTCCTGGAGGGAACTCGTATAGAGATTTGCCTAAATGAATAAAAAAAAACAATCAAGCTTTCATAAAGTAGTTTTATGGGTGTCTCTGGGGCATAAGGGAAATCAACATTATGCCGTAGGTTTACATTAAGAACAACTCTGGTGCATACAAATCATATGTTAAAATTGGATATATGTTTACATGAGTGACCCACTTTTGGGCATATGGGGAATTTAACATAGAACTTACATATGCCCCAGACTGCCCTATAAATTTAGGGTCAGACGGCCCATTCAAGGGTATGATGGAAAATATAATGATAAATGTTTTCATCTACAATGCAAATACACGCCTCGTACGCTATATAGCACCAGCGCTTTGATTACAATCCAAACACACATACATACAATCCAGCAAAAAGTGGTACGAGTGTTTATAAATGCAAGCTATATTTGCATACATACAAAAACATTATTACACAAAATGGGAACATGATGTAAAAGAAGCTGGATGAAAATTATCTCTCACTCACACATACAAACATACTATCATACACTAGGGTATAAAGTATTTATAGACACACTACCATAACCAAACACAGTTTTAAACAACAAAGACATACACCAACACAAAGTTCTGGCAACATAAACGAAGAAGAAGAAGAGAAGAGGAAAACTTTGAATCGTGAATTGCGGAAGGAAGAGTGTGAAAACGAAACGTTGATTCTGTTACAAGACATTTTGCAGGAGTTAAAGTATCTGAGAAAAATGTATCATTCTTCTTTAGCTCAACCTAAGAAAAAGAGGCCCTCGCGTGACAAGATTTCTAAACTTTCAATCACTACATTCACTCTCACCAGCACTAAGAAGTCAAATGCAGTGCAGCAGTTATTGCCGCTACCGAAGCAGCAACAGCGGCACAGGAGAAGAAAGACTTGACCATGGAAATTGATTTAGACACTTGATATCCGTGATTATTTTTTTTTTGTGATTAAAATAAAAAGTGCCAATGGTCCTTTTGAGGGCCACATATATCTCTTAAAAAAAGAGACACTGCTCAATTATTGCAAAAATGAAGTACCACTTAAATGCCTTCCCATGAATCAAAATGTTTGTGAGTGTGCTTAAGTATCTTATGCATGCGAAAATGTTTAAGAAATCAAGAGAAGGGACACTGGTATTTTTCTCTTTCGTTTAGTCTCTTGAAATCAGAATCACAATGTAACTTTCACAGCAAAAGTCCATTTTATTCTTCCACTGTCTGTTTCTTTTTGTGGAGAATTTCTTTACTAGCATGGGTTCGACCTTGTCGGTTTCTTCAAGTTGTCTTGCCTTCTTGAATTTATTGACGGGTATGGGTTCTTCTTCTTCTGTTTCTGTCTCTGAATTCTTCTCTTTTCTTTGACTACGCAGAAACAAATGCCGTTTTTCTAGTAATTGATAACAAAGATCTTTACTCTTGTATACGTTATCTTCTTTCCTTTTCTTTACGTTGTGGATGCTCTGGAGCCAAGCGTCCTTTCCTTCTGGCAGACGTAACAAGAATGTTCACTTTTATATCGAGTAGAGTAGATCATAGTCTTGTAGGCGCCCCGCCTAATCGGATCCACTTCTGACACCCAGATCCATCATTAACATTTTTCGTGTCCATTTGCCACAAGTCTCAAGTGCCACCTGATATAGCAGTAGTTTTCATTACCGATTTGTGGGATTCATTTTCAGAGACATTGAAACGACAGTGCCAAGCTAAAGATGACGATCGTTTTAGACTCTATCAATCACGACTGACTGACTTCTCCTGTCTGGATCGAGTTTAGTACACGGGCGGAATTAACACAGTAAAAAATGTATCGACATAATGCAACACGTTTAACAATCCGTTGACGAGTTTAACATGACTGATGGAAAACTTACTCTTCACATGACACACGTTTCACCTGTGAATAATGGACGACGCAGAATATTATTGATGGATGTGGGTGTCAGAAGTGGATCAGATTAAGCGGGGCGCAAACGTTCGTTTGCATAGGTCTTGACTACCGTAATATTTTTCACTTCTGTGTTGCCAACTGTTGCCCTTCCTGACAAGATATAATGCAGGTGCTTGAGTAAATATCTCGCTCACATTATACATAGTCATTGTATCTATTTGAGCTGGTTTCCACGAAATATTTTGTACCGTGGTATACTGCGTTATTTCAGAATATACCGCGACACGTGCCGCAGTTATATTATGGACCAACATTTATTGCTGTGGCGCAAAAGCATGACACATTTTGAAGAAAAAAAATCTCCGTCTGTCATAGCTGGAAAAACCATCTTGCTCTTATTTATAGCACAATACAGCACACGCACCCCAAGAAAATTAAATGGTCAGTACTTTATCATAGATGAATTTGCTATCTGTATTTTAATTGCTGTGTAAGTTTTCATCTCAAATCGTAACTAAAGTGAGATGACAAAAGTTTACACTATCCTTGTGAGAGATATTGTACTGACATCGGAAAGCTTGTTGATTAAAATAGGAAGTGATGACAATGAAGCCTGCATTTTACTAGCTACAGTATTCATAAGAATAGGCAGGAAACTTCAAGTCTGACGCCATCACTCGGGCAAGATATTTATCAGATAGCGCCAGTAAACATAAAACAAACCTACTCAACCAACGAGATATTTATTTAGTGAACTTGAGAATGGCATAAAATTCAAACAAAAAGCAACGGCACTCCTGAAAATCTTAGGATATTCGCAGTCATACAAAGGAACACGTGTACGTAACATATTAACATACGCAGTAAATAGCTAAAAAAATTACACTTTGTTAATACGAAATATTTACGAAATTCGTATTTGGCCCTAATAGAGTTCGCAACGTCCCATTTGGCCGCCACATTAACGTACATGATACGTCTCAAACATGTGATTACATGATTATAAATATAATTATATTTGTAACAGTCACAATTAATTTGTGAAAAAGTACAACTAGTTTGGAAACAAATTTAAAAAATTGAATTATTTCGTTATGAAACATGAAAACACGCTTTGAATATCATTCAAATTCGTAATAAGAGTACTCGGGAATTTCCATACAGTCCAACTACAGTTTAAACTACCGAAGTTCCGGTACATTATAAAATTACCGTGGTATGTACCAACGGAAAAGAAATACCGCGGTAAATCGGTATACTAGTAATACTGCGTACCTCTAGTATTTATCGTTTATGCCTATATACCTATTGCATGTATGTTGTTGCCCTCCGATAAGGAAGATAAGTTGCTTTGTGATAATTCCTTAATTGTATGTTTCACACGGTAGTGTACTAGGCATAGGCGATCTTATCAGTAGAATGAATCATGTCGTCACTTAAAGATTTAAAGATCAACCTACTGGCTCTCCGATGTGGTCCATATATGTCATTTCGTCAGCTGGCAATGTTTCTCAAGCATTCAGCGGTAATCACCAGTACCTGACCCTTAGTTGTACTAACGTCTGAAGAGGCCTACACAACATCCGACGGAGGCATACCGAGACCTTGGTGCACAGTTTGATGTTTTTCTATCGTACGATTAATCAAGCATATAGCTTTTTCCCCCATGAGGCATCTCCTGTCATGCTGTGGTGGAATTCTAAAAACGTTGTAGATCAAGTTACATTGTTTAATATCTATGCTACTGTCAATTGATTTGTATGAATAAGAAGATAAATATGATACACGAAGCGAAAAATTGTCGCATCTGGAAATAAACATGAAATTTGTGTACTAATTTGGTTTTGGTATGCTTTTGTCTACCAAATACATTAAGGAACTCTCAATATTTTTTAATGTTGGCATGCAAAATGTTTAGTGGCTTGTAAGAAGAATCTTTGTTCAATGTAGTCAATATTCGTCTCATTTAATGCATTTATTTTGCCTTGGTTGAGGTGGGTTAACCAATTTAAGAAATTTTACTGAGTTGCAAGACGAATTTAAAGTGCTGGACTGGATATTATTTTTATAATCCGAATTTTTTCAGCAAATAAATTAGGATGTCATTTGCTTTTCTTGTGTACATATATTTATTCCTGTCCTAACTGTTTATTAATTTCATGCATAATTATTTCCTGAAGTCTGAACCTCAACCTTTCATATCAATATTTGCATTAACGAAGTAATCTTGAATTTTTGGCGCATTTGTATTTTTTTTCCTTTATTTCCTCCACATATTTATCTCTGTAACATTTGTAACATTTTCATTTTGTTCGTTCATTGTTAGCTATGTCAACGAAGTACTCTGCATGTGCCATTTATTTCATTTCTCAATAATGCTTGTGAAAACGCGATCTTCAAAATCGTTATATCCGCTCACTATGACAGGTGTAATGGTTACTACTTCTCGATGTGAAAGCCTCTCCCGAGTTAGTTGATTTTAGTTAATTATACAATAATTATTTGTGATTCAATGTTTTATGGATACTTTAAATTTAATCACGTTAAAAAAAATGACATACGTGATTAATATCTGTGCAAATCTCTACCATATTTTCTGTGGATTAGATCTAAAAGACGTTTACTTATCCCGGTGGTTATATCAACGTCTCTTCTTTGCCTTTTACCCTCTTTACACACTTGTAGACCAGGTTGCAGTATTTTCATTGTATTTGATTTTCAGCTTGTTTTTGAAGTAGTTTGAATCAACCTTATATTTTCGAATGTTGTCACTTTTGAGTTCTTCTAGTATTCATTTATAACTATGCTAGGGCATCAAATATACCACAGTCACCTTATGATTTTTTTGTTTATACCATTTTGTTATTTAACTGTAATGTTTCTTTCCTCCTCAAAACAAACGATGACATGAATTCGGATGATATGTGAGTTTTAACTCCTTCGCTCGCAAATGCACATTTTTTATCACATCTGTCACATTCCACAAATGGATTATCTTTAGAAAAACAATAAGATTTTGTGCTCTGTGATAGTGCTGTCTACGTTTTGTGATGCAACCATTTGTGTAAACGGAATAATATTTTCTGCTGGCTTCCAAATGTTCCTCGATGCATTATATCCGTTCCATTTCACATGTAAATACGGTTCACCTTACATTGCCGTATGCTTCAAAACTTTCACTCTGTTTATATCATTTTTGTCTTTTAGAGATATCTCTTGCTCATAAGAATCCATCAATATCCTACAATTCAAGTCTTAAAGTTTGTAAATAACCGGATCAGTTAACTTTGTATTATGAAAATCTGGCTGTTATTACCAGTTTTGTATTATGGAGTTCCAAGTGTATTAGTTGTAATATAACCGAATTGATCCAGATATTTGACCGCTTTTGCTTTTGGTCATATCTTTTAATGTGTGATGAGTGTTCCTGTAACCATGAATTATCTCTAACAAAACGTCAACAATTTTCCGTTTTAATTTTGTGTGAAATACGTCCACAGTCGAGCTTTTAGTGTTAAATATTATATTAATCGTTTCCACTACAGAAGCTACTTTGTCTAAGTTGAAAGGAACCCCTTTTTCCTAGTCCAACAGATTCTTGAATTTCCTGCTACAAAACCATTTCACCTCATCAAACTCTATCTTCTATTTCATTCTTTGAGGAAGGCTCTGAAATTGTCGTGTGAGACATCTCCCTTTGACGTTTTTACTCTCTGAATCAACGCGTATTTTGATAAGACATATATCACTGTCAATACATATTTCTAACCATCCTTACATTTTTCGCATGTTTGCATATCTACACGTTCTGCTTACCACTGATCATCTACGTGAATAACATAGACCCTTTAAAATGGAAATCTTTTTCTCCATTGCTTGTTTAATGTGTGGGTAGAGTTTTCTGTTAACTATTCTTTAAATTCAGCATATTTATTTGTGTCTCGGTTTGATTTGTTCACAAAACAGATTGATATTGTGTCAGCAATCGTACTTTTAGAATCGTAGCAATGATATTCTAACTATTGGTCTTTCTCGGTTATTTAAAATATTATAAAACATCTGGAGAATACATTACGCAGGCAAACTGCCTTTACAAGTAATCAACAAGCTAGCAAAGAGACCATGCACAGCAAACATTTCATTGCCAGAAATCTGCAACATTTCTTCAATCCTTTTAACTTATGAAGGGTTTAAGATTGATGTCAAATTTTGCTATTTCTGTTGTTGATTCAAAATATTCACTTCGTACAATGCGTTGTAGTGTGCTGTTTGAAATAAAAAACTTAGTTTATCATTTTAAATTGTTGTAAATGTATACATGAAATAAGTAATTTTTATCTTTCTCATACTGCAGAGTTTTAGCCATCTTCCTACCAGAGTTGATGCTGCTATCATCACTGAATGCAATCTGTAAATCTGCATTTTTCTGAAACATCGCAATACATTTGGATGATGTTTGAAATCGATAAATCAACATTCTTAGTCTCGAGAATACTATAAAAACAAAAATACAGTATCTCTTGATGCAAAAATTATTTTGCCTTTAAGTTAAACTCGTTGAATGTTTCTGATCACCTTGAAAACTGTTAAGTTTTGACACTTTACTCCATCATTTATGTTCCATACAAAATTTCAATTATTTTGTATTGTGATATTGCACAATAAAGAAATAACAATATGCATAGAAGTCAAGGATTTTATTGTGTTGTTGTTGTTGTTGTTTTAGTTTTTGATTTGTTTTTGTTGTTTTTCTTTTTTGGGGGGGGTCGTTTTTGTTTTTGCTACACGATTTTTCGGGGTCATTTGGAACGTTTAAGTGAGCATTTTGTAGGAGTCAAATGTTTGCGGGAGTGTAGGGCATTCCAATTCTATTTTTAAAATGAATGATCTAGTGAGCTATTAAAGTCATCTATACAACTATGATTACTAATAGCGAGGTTTCAGTAGCGCGATAATATGGGGTGTAGAGAGTCAGGGCCGGCTTTATGCGGATTGGACCGATTTGGCCCAAGCCCCGCGCTCACAGGGGCCCTGCGCTTTAGTAATTTTTAAAATATATCGATAGAGAGAAGTAATTTTACAGCGATCGAAGAAACTTTTAAGCTCAATATCATATAAAATTTGTTTAAAAGTTTATTTCCAAATGCCGTGCTCGCAGGGGGCCCCGCGCGTAAATCCAGGGGCCCCCGCCAAAATGATCCAAATCGGGCCCCGCTTTTGCTAAGGCCGGTACTATACAGGCTATGCAGGTAATAAGAATATAGTAATTGAAGCGTTTAATATGTCTTTTTTAGTTTAATTTTTGTGCTGTTTTAAATTTAATTGGTGCTCTCTTACAGTACTTACCGGGGGCCCCTAGTGGCCGAGTGGTCCAAAGCGCTTTCCGTTACGGATCACTGCCATCTCACCTCTGTCTGCGTGGGTTCGAGTCTCGGATTCGGCCAATGTGGGTATGTGAGAAAGCTTGCCAGTAGCTTCTTGTCGGTCGGTGGTTCTTTCCGGAGGTTTTCCGGGGTTCTTCCTCCACCATTAATACTGGCCGCCATGTATAGCCTATCGTGTGCTGAAAAATGGCGTTAAACTCAACAAAAAACAACTTACATTACTTACCTACTTGCGACACCAATTGTATTAGCACGTCTGTTGATGCTAAGTTATATCTGAGTGCATTGAAACTTTCTATCGGTCGATGTGGATTGCACACTAATCAAGATTTTGTCACTTGAATATTTTGTAATGTTAACAATGAGCAATGCAACGATCACATGATTGATGACATCAATCAATTTTTACATATTAAACAAAATACATGCAACAGTGGCATTCGAACTGCATTTTGTCTTTCTCTGCAGTAATTCTTAGCTTTCCTTATGCATCAGTTTATATCATCATTAAAGAACAAGACGTCACACAGATCACTCAAGCCTGTAAATTCGTCGTTCCTCTAATCTCATTCAGAAGCACATACAATCTGATTGTACGGTCGTATAAAAGATGGTGTAATATCATAGTACAGAACGGAATGTTTTCGTTTCTAGCAACAACTATCAATCGCGATATAACCATGAATTCTCTAAAGCGTCGCAAATCCGTTGATAGTCTACTTCACAACACCCAAAGGAAATAGTATTTTTTTATAAACATTCTTGAAGACATTTTATATGGAAAGTCATAGCGTGTGACATTCCAATTAAATACAGGAAAATGTAGCACTAATTTCCTCGTTAAAGACTGTCCTGCTCCAAATTGCACATATGTTTAAATTGTGGACACAAATGCGCCAAATTCCCATGCGAGTTTGTCAGTGGAATCTGCTTGTCCTGTCATTGTTTATCTTCTGGAATAATGACGCTGTGAATGGTCCTTTCACAACACGCATTCAGTGTTTCAATTTTAGAGTCAATGCACCGTTTATTTTATCCTTTCAATTCATGTTGGTGGTTTTCAGTTAAGTGGTCTATTTTACTTGTTATCTACCTTTATGACAGCAACTTCTGAACGAGAATGACACAGCTAATTTTTTTTAACTCAATTATGCGAATGTGGAATTTAAGAAAAGACCTGTCTGACATGAACACTTTCGATAAAAATGATTTTACTTAATTGTTATAGAAACTGGAGTACTTCTTTCAATTTTAAAATTGGAAATTTCGTCGTGGTTTCATTATTTAGACCACCTCTACGGGAAACATACGCAAGATGTGGTGCCCCTATTTTCTGATCCCACATTTTGCTTATCTGTACAAACCATTTCGAGAAAAGAAAAGTAACAATTATCTTTTGTAAAAGATGGTTAGCTCAGTCATATAGATTTCTTACACATAAATATTCTTCTTCTTCTTGTACTACAACAACAACTACTACAACAGCAACAACTACTACTACTGCTACTACTACTGCTGCTGCTACTACTACTGCTACTACTACTTCTAATAACAATACTATTTCTTGCATACTGTTGTTATCTTCATAATAGTAGAAGTTATCGAAAAAAATTAAATACAATGACAAGGCCTCCAACAATCTTTGAAAAAAAGAATTAATATATTAGCTTTACTTCTCTTAATGTTATTAGGAAGCATGTTATTGTAATCTCAATATTTCACACACCAACACCACTTTTCGATCTTCGAAGCATTCTCTACTGTACATAATATACGTCGGCAACAGAGACCATAGTAAAGAAGAAGACTGATTTGTGTGTCCAAACACACCTCGTATTAGCAATTATGAACTAGTCACATTGAACTCACAACCTGTCAATGGCTAGGTTAGGACTTGAAAGTCGGCGAATTCCATAGACAAAGAAACATTACGATTCCGATGCAAATGATTAAGATATTAATACGTATTCCCCGTTTGTCAAAACTGGCTTCAAAGAGTAAATATTCACATTAACATGTCAGAGCGAGAAAATGTGAAGCTGACCTTGACATTGAATACAAGATGGAAATGATAGATTTTGACAGAGTATCGCGTGAAATAAAGGATTGATAGAGAATGTGGTACATATAAACGGGCAAGTACCTTGCAAACATGTCCTGGGCATTGGGCAAGTAGATTTATAATGCCATGACTGAACTTTAAAACACAAACATAATTTGGAAAGAACACAATTGATGTATTTGAAACTGGAATAAGGATTAATTTTTTAACGGTCTCCTTCATGCTGAAGCTTTCGCTGGTCTAGCATCTTATGCCATTTTCCTCAATTATTGTGTGTGTGTGTGTGTGTGTGTGTGTGTATGTGTGTGTGTGTGTGTGTGTGTGTGTGGACTTTTGACGTAGCTTTAACAATTTCTTAGTCATATTACGACGATATCTGCAGTGTGGCAGTTTACTGTGATGTCTAGCACTGGGGCATTTTACCGCAGACATGTAGCATCATGTCCCACCTAATCACATTATTCTGACACAAGGCCGACCAGTCCTAACACTAACCTCTTAATGCTGATCGCCTAGCGAGGCAAGTTCTAGTACCATTTTTTTTTCTTCTCATAAGTCTTTGGTATAACTCAGAAAGGCCTCCCGCATCTGAGGCGGACACTCAAATCACTTAGGCCACCGAAGCGGTTCGTTTACTTTGTGCACCTAATGGAAACATTTGTGCGCCGCCTGCTGGTACCTTCGTCCCGTCTCCAAAGAATTAGAAAGTAGAACAGTAAACATATATATTTATCCACAAGTCTTTGAAATTCTATCGGTGTAGTAAGAAAATGTCAGAATATCTGAGACAAAAATGAACAAATATCCTATACTGATATTGTTACGACTCTGGTCTGAAAACAAGTAACAAGAAAGAGCGAAAACCAACAACTTTTGTATCATTGAGAATATAATTTATTTCCCTAAAATACAGTGTGAAAAAGTAAAGATAGCTTACAAATGGTGAATGAGATTCTAAACAGTTTTAAATGTTCTATCAATTCCAAAGGTATCGAGTAATCCGGATGAGTTCCAAAAGCATTCTTAATAATGTCCTGTATTGTACTGATATTTTAACAGTACATAAGAATATAATCCCAAAATGTCTTTAAATGCATTCAAGGTAATTCCGTAATAGCTACCAAATACCCAAATGATCTTAAGTGAATTCACAGCATTTCCGTGACAGCTAATATTTCAATTAATCTGAAATATTTCAAACACTGTAATTCCAAATAATGATTAAATTTAGTGAATGAATAATGAATCAATCCACTCATTATAACTGAATAACTTCCAAGACTGGTGGAACTGCTAAGAATACCTGATTCTACACAATGATTCTCTTATTTACAAAGCTAATACGCAATAAAGAGACAAATGAAAGACGTATTCTTTCGAGAATGACTTCAACTAGTAAACAATATCATATTTAACCAATCAGAAATTATGTCAGCCTAAACTTTTCAAGAACTCATGTCCTGTGTCACGTGATGTTTACTTGTTACAAGATTACAACTCAACCTTGGAATTTTATAAATGAATCTACGCACTTACATGACTCATCTTTAAAGTGTGAACTTACGATTGATATGAAATATAGTGTTTCAAATATTATTAACAAAATAACCCTCACAAACTATGATTATGAATGATAATATACATCGGCCATGGACTCATGTACTGTAAGTGTGATAGTTCCAAGCAATCCAGAAGAAATCACTGCTGGACTAACACGACAAAAAATTAAGTGTGACTCCATTTCCAAAGTCTAGGTCACGTACACACTGCGGTACAGTCGCTGAACATTTCAATCTGATATCTTTTGTAAGAAAAACTACATACAGCGCAAACTTAATTAGTTAAAAATCTACCCGTTCTTTACTCAAAAAATAAATGAAAACTGTCTTTTTTAGTTTGTTTTGATTTGAAGTATTGTTGCGAACATGATCATATGTAAACAGCAAAGAGAGATAATTTGGGTTTCCTACATCGCTTAGCAGGAATTTGAAATCTGCTAGGATGGCGTTCTACAGTTTCATATTTTGCATAATGTTAGATTTTTAAAGAAAAAAGAATTTCCCATGTTTTACTCACTGGTTATCATGACCGTTTAAACAAAGACTTTGTATATCTTAGGTATTGTTAACATAACTTTTAATTCCCTTGATTTAGGTGCATGATTGATGAGTGTAGTTTGAATTATAGAGTATGCATCATGTCCTTTAGATACGCACCTATCAAAAAACTGCTAGCTCCGCTTAGTCATTTTTACTTCCTGACCTTCAAAAAGTAAATTTTAAAAAAAGAATTAACTTTTGTAATTTTTATATATTTTGTCATTCATTCATTCATTGCACTTTTAGAACTGGTATAGTCTAGTCTGGTAAAATTCGTTTCCCCAGTTTTGATAACCGCTAAAGATAGTGTACTTTTTAGACGAAATAAGTCTAATTTTTTAGTACATGGGGGCAGCTATTTTGGTTAGATGTGTGCTTAGATCATGTACAGTCTCCATAAGTACAATATTCAAAGAAATTTCAGCCACAGTACATGAAAATAACATAGAGGAATGACAAACTTATCTCCATTGTGCAAGTTGCAAAAGCAAATAACTTAACCTTACACGTGTCGCTCTCCTACAAGTACACAGTATCTGTATAGCGCCCCCCTCAGATGAGAACTGCTTCTGAGTAAAGAATGCATAGAATAATATGCAACTGCTATTTACATATGACAAAGTTCACAACAATACGTCAAAACAAACAAATGTTTTGATTTCATGTTCGCTAATAAATAATCAGATTTGTAAATAAAGAAAGACTGCATTATTTATATTTTTCTAATAAATGATTTAGAACATAAATACCAAGGGACTGTGTTGCAGGGTAAGACATGCGACCTTGACATTGGAAATGGTGTCACACTGAATTTTCTGAAGATGGATTCACAATGATTTGTTCCGGACTACTTCGGAACTACGGTCCTTACAGTGATACTACCATGACGGACAGGTGCTTAACATTTATTATTTTAGACAAAGAATGATATGTGAAAATATTTTGAACTGCATCGAAAATTGACGAATATTTATATTGCACCCCGACGCACCAAAACAATTCCTTGCCTATCATGCCTCCTCCTTCTTATATATATATAT
>JAECUM010022181.1:0-46135 GCA_016617855.1 Megalonaias nervosa | reverse complement strand
ATATATCATCATTGTATATAACCATCATCATCATTGTATATAACCATCATCATCATTGTATATAACCATTATTATCATTGTATATAGCCATCATCATCATTGTATATAACCATATAATCACCTTCATTGTATATAACCATATAATCATCTTCATTGTATATAACCATTATCATCATTGTATATAACCATATAATCACCTTCATTGTATATAACCATTATCTTCATTGTATATAACCATATAATCACCTTCATTGTATATAACCATTATTTTCATTGTATATAACCATATATCACACACAAAAACAGCTCCCTGACCAAAAAAAAGTCATTGGGAGCTAATTTTTTTTTTATATTAAATATATAAATATAGATATATATATATAATGAACCAAGAAAACATTAATGATATTATTTCTGCTATTAAAAAACTAAAACATAACAGAATAAAAATATTTGATAATCTTGACCCTCAGAAAATTATGTGCGATTTTGAATTACTGCAACAAAGAAAATTTGATAATAAATATACACTACCTTCAAACTACAGATTTATAAAATTAACTTATCAAGCTATGCTTGAATCACTAGCTATAGTAAACGACAATCAGGTAAAGCTATTTGCACCTCTTGCACGTTCGATCGAAAATATTAAATCCGAACTGTCTCACGAGTACGAAAGAAAAAAGATCGTGGATAATCGTGTAATGCAATTAAGAAAGATTATGTTATCTGATTCTGTCAATGCTGAGAGCAGCGACGGTGAAGATGGACCCCTGACAGAGTCAGTGACTGTAATTATGGCTAAACAAAATCCTTGGGAAAATTGACAGAGTCGAACTGTTAAGAAATAGTTATATGACATATTCAAATATTATCCGCTGATTATATTTTATTGAATATGCAGATTTGTATGTTTTATTTGCGACGAATTGTACTGATTGTGGATGTATGCTAAAATGTTTTGCAGCTGCATTAATTGATGGGAAAGTTATTTTCCGTCTTGTTTCTGTATTTATAGATTTAATAGATCTTCTTGCAAACTTTTTACATTTTCCAGCATTTCCACGTGTAGTATTCTGACTTTGTGTAATAGCCTGCAGGTTAGATAACCGATTATTCTGGGGATCTCCATCAATATGATCAACTACAAGTCCATTTTCAACTACTCCATGAAAACATTCAAAGATGAATCTACTTGATAAATAATTTTTATTTCCACTGGTATTGAATCTAAAATAACCAAATTTATCAAGACTACCTACTGGTTTTTTTTAATCGACAGTTTCTAATCACACCTTCTCGCGATGCTTCATAATTGGTAAGGAATGGATGCGCCACAAATTCGTTTTGCTCCATTATATATATATAATATTATTTGTTTAAATCATTATTCTGAAATCTAACCAGATAATCTTCTACGGTTTTTATAGGAGATTTACCTGATAATGTATTATTTTTTTTTGTCATAATATCGTTTTAATTCTCTGTATTTTTTTCCGCCACATTTTAGACACAATTGAGTTTTTCCTCTGACTCCAACACCACACTGAATACACGGTATTGGTCCTGTACTTCCATTTTTGATACTTTGTGCATGATTTCCGCAGTATTTGTTCACACACGATTTATTACAAGTAGAAGTATATCCAATTTTGAGCCAAGCACATTTGTTTTGTGTTTCAAGCATTATATATATACTAAAATTTTAATTTAAATATTTGTTTTAATTATATGGAGGAATTATCCGTTATTGAACCTTCCCCTGCTAGATTCGATCTTGACAGACTATCAGAATATAAATTTAGTACTTCGATGCAGATCTGGCATTAACGGATGAGGATGTAACCGAACGTATTCGTGAAGCAAAAAAGGAATTTCGTGACGATGGCGCTGCTCATGTATGGTCAACATTCAGAGTTGGAAATGTTACTAATATGATGAATGACAAACGGGGAAAAGTAATTATTAATCACCTTGATAATCAAAAATATTTTATTTTAATAAAATTTATTGTAAATACAGAAGAAGATATTTGGATTATTCGTGATAAGCGTGATCCAGTCCGTGTGCAGTCAGGAAATAATATTGTTCTTTTGAGTAATAAATCTAAGCCCGGAATACTAACCGGTGTTGACAAATTATATTATGAACGTGCATATCCAGTTACTGCAGTTGTATATGCAATATATCTGCTTAATAATAAACCTGACGTCGGGAATCTAAAACCTATGAGATTGTCAGAGTCAAGAATAAATTGTGTAGCTGAACGAGTTACAGAACATTTCATAAACGCGATACGTGGTAATGGTTTAACTGATTTAAGACGTAAAAAAATAAATATGTGGGCAGAGTCGTTAAAGATACCGGAGCGTCTATCAAAGATGTCGCTGAGCTAGAGAAAAAATTAAGATTTCCAATAGCAGTGAAAACGTTAACCGGAGAGATTTTGTACAAACCGAAATATACAAAAAATGGAACTCCGATAGATATTATTGATCATAACGCGCACGCATGGACTGCTGCTGTAACGATATTCCCACGAGATAGAACGGTTAAATTTTATGACGGTGATATTTTTGATTTTATTAAAAATATTAGTAAAACCGATCCTGTTTCTGTTTGGTTATTTCAGAGTTCTGAATATAATCATTATGATCAATTTGTACAACCTAATGGTGATATTTATCGTACAGAATCTCTCCATGAGGAAATGGAACATCTTGCGCAGCGCCTTTGGCGTGAATATACTTCAGACGATATCATAGTTAGACAATTATTAAATAATTGTTTTACAGTTCCATCTGTAGCGGCTCACTTCGCTCAGGAGAAAAATTTATGGAAACCAACACGATCGGAATTTCTTGAAGATGTCAAGAAAAGCTGCGTAGAATATGGACACGGTGGATTATGGAACACCAAATACGATTACAATGATGTTATCTAGGTTGATATGGTGGCGTGTTATCCTGGAAGTTTTCTTGGATATGGAGTATGTTCTAAATACTTTAAGAGATTCGGACATCCTACACATGACATGACCAGGGTTGCGATAAACGGACATTTACCAGATTTTGACTTAACCGGATTTGCTCACGTAGAATCATTCGAGTTTAGAGAAGATCTCCATGCAATTACTTATACTTGGTTCGGACGACATTTTTCAGAGCGACGTTGGGTTCCGATAGTACTATTGCGGTATATGCTTGATGCTGAATTTTTAATATCGTTGAGAGTAACTGAAGCGATTATATCATATAGTTCACAGAAGCAAGTTTGGTTACCAGAACCCGACAGATTTAATATCGATGATACCAGGAAAGAATTCCCTGACATTGATGAAGATAATGTCATTAAAATAAATAAATGCAGGAACGAGCATGATGAGAAATTTGCAAAAGATCTTGGTAGAAAGATAATCGGTAAGTTTACTCAAGGTGGTTCATACGATCATAAACGAACGTGTACAAGATTGATTATGGACGATGCTGAACTAGATTTTACAATCGCTGAGACAACGGAGAAAAATACGTTTATAAACAGATGTAATGCTTATTTATCTGATGGAACAAAACTAGGTACCATTGTGAGCTATACTGATGGCGAGTCACCGCAGTTTACTCATTTAAGATCTTCGATGTTAGCGTACGTTTCGATAAATCTACTATCGATGATAAATAAATTTCCTCGTTACGCTGTCAGAGTCGCTACGGATTCATTTTATGTACACAAAAAATATAAAGATTTATTAAAACTCGGTAATGGTGAATGGGGAACATGGAGGATAAAACAAGAAAATATACTTAGTTATTCTGAATCTGCCGATGTTGAAATTGCGGAGACATATTACAAAAATAATAATCAAATATCAAAGTCATCTGCACCATCTGTGTATGATCCTGTATCTAGGTATAAAACCGTTTATCTTAATGGGTGTGGTGGTTCAGGTAAAACAACTCGTGCGATTAACTTATTTATAAGTAATATCTCAGCTATGATTGTTTTAACACCGACGCACAAACTTGCTAGAGAAATAAAACAACGAGGAGTAAAATCGTGTACTTATCATAGTTTCTTTAGATGGTGCGGAGATACATGGACTCCATCGCGGATGGGTGAAAAATATATACCTAAAATTATCATTTGGGGCGAGGTATGCACGGTGTCGTTAGAAACACTAAAAACATTTCTTGATTGGTTATTGACAAAGAATACTGCTGTGATTATGTGCGGCGATAATGGTCAACCACCACCCTTTGTTGGACAGTCTCCACATGAATGGCTGAAAACATTTGTAGATTATTATGAAGAAATAAATGATGACCATAGAGCTATTGATGAACCGTTAAAAGAGTTTAAAAGATTAATCAGACTTCAGCCAGACAGAGTACAATGTGAGATAATGCGTAAAGTAATTGCAGAAACTTCTATGAATGATTTTTGGACTTTATGGAATCCCGCTGATTTGATAGTCGCGAGTAGAAAGATAGTTCGTGATGAACTACAAAAGAAATTATTTATGTTACATAAAGAAAAGTTTCCGGATCTACCGGTACCATTATGTTATCGCCCAGCAGATACTCGACGACAGAATATTGATGTTGAAATACCAGGTACCTTGGTTCCACCGAGGGTACAGAATCTTGTCTTGAATGATATCGTGTTGGTTGTTGTTGATGTCGTTGAGAACGCGTTGAACATGGATAAATCGCCATGGACGTTAGGATACGCTATAACGATTCACTCGTCGCAGGGATTAACTATAACTGATACTAGAATCTGGATTGTAGATGATCGTATCGAATGGTCAAATTTAGTCTATCTCGCCGTATCTCGAGTCAGGAGAATATCGCAACTGCGTAGAGTTATTGTAGATTACGTAATAACTGAAGAAATCGCTAACAATATCGATATCAATAAAAAATTAGTCAGCTATAAAAAGTGTGACAAAAAAAATAAACGTGATTTTGATCTTGATACTGAATTTATTATAAAACTGAAACAACTACAGAATAATAATTGTGCAAGTTGCAACTGTAATATGTTATGGCAATATTCAAATAATAATCCAAGACAATTTACCGTAGACAGAATTAATAGTGATCTCTGTCACACACGTGATAATGTGATGCTGACCTGTCTTGAGTGTAATCGACGTCGAGGCTCTGGACGTTTACAAAATTGAGCTTGGTGGTAATTGCGTATCCTCAGGAATTACTTGTAATTGTTCACGTACAAATCCACGTTGAGGGGCCGTAGAATCTAGTCTGTATATTGGAGGTCTACCAGTGGATCTAACCACGCTAGAAATTTTATATGTAGTCACGCTGTAGTCACGCTCCAGATAGGATCGGTTGCTCTTTTTTTACCACCTTCAAGTTCGCCAGGTTCATATAAATATCTAACTGTAACATTACCTAATACTGGCTGAGAGAAAGATTCACGTCGTTGTATTGGTATATATTTTTTTTTGATCGCATTAGAAGGTTTCATGGAAGTTGCACGAGTAATTTCATTATTCAACGCAGCTATCACACTCAGTAATCTTGCAACCCATTCACGAGATCTATCTTTGAGGTCAGTAGATATTTCCTTTGCATATTGATATCCGAATAACCGCTCGGCAAGTGTTCTATTAAATCGTTCAACGATTGCTTGATCACGATGAATTTCAGTATGTCCTCGTCTGATTTTAACGTTGTGCTTGTTCATCAACGATGATACTACTCCAAGAAATTCTTTACCGGGATCAACTTGTAATAACCGTGGCCATCGTAGACCACCACGTTGATAAATGCGTTCAAACGTAGATGCAACTTCAGATATTGTCTTTGTTGATAATGGCTCCGCTTCTTTATATCTACTCGCAATGTCAACGACAGTTAACGCGTATTTGTACGTGCGTGATTTTCGTCCACGTGTTTTAATGGTATCGTGTGGTAAAAACAAAATATCTGCTTGATGAACTTCATTAGGGACACTAACTTCAAAATGCGCATACTGAATTCTTTTAGGTGGACTTAGGAAGATTTGCCATATTGCCTGTCGTGCTAACCATGATGCAGCGACATTACGTGAAACTTTTGCTGCTTCGGCGAGTTTACTAATTGCTGCCTTACCTCTCCAGAATCCTCTCGGGGAATAATAAACAGATTCCATTATGATAGTTATATAATTAATTACCAGCCCCTAACACTAGTTTACCTTTCATAGCAGTTTTTACTAGAAAACTGGCTAATTTTTCTCTGAGAGATTTATTAGGTATAGAATTTAACGCGTGAATCAATTTCACATCCGCGAGATGTCGGTGTTGCAAATCCTTACTTTTATAAGCAACATCATGAACGTGACACGCTTGATCGATCTTATTTACTGGATACTCTCCGGGTCTTGGTTGATCTTGATCATCAAGTCGGATATCGAGACGAGTTCCAGGACCACAATAATTATATCCTGGTAAATGTTTCTCACCGGGATATTTAGCCCATGGAGTTCCTGGTAATTTTCCTAACAAAGCAGCGATATCACCCCCACCTGTCTTTGTTGGAATAAATTTATATTTCTTGGTGCCACATTTCACACACTTACCTGTAAGTGCTCGTCTTTTATTTTTTGTTGTTATTGTCGTTAATTCAGTGGTATCGGTAGGTGCTCTGCATCGAACACAATATAGAATCATATTATTTATTATATGGATATAATTGACTTTTCTGCGACACGAAAACAAGAGCCAGTAAAGCACCATCCAGCGCTTCCGAATTCTATCAGAATGATTATAATAGGCCCATCTGGAAGTGGGAAGACGCAATTACTACTTAATCTAATAATGCGATGGCTGAAGTGGGATAAATTATATTTAGTAGCGCCATCTGTAGATGATCAGCGATGTTACGAAGTACTTAAAGATTTTAATGAAAACGCAAAATCGTTACATGAAGACAATGTCATAGACTTTATTACTGATATTGATGAAGCACCATCCGTAGATGATCTGGATGGATTCATTAATAATTTAGTAGTGTATGATGATGTTATGCTGGACAAACAATCAAATCCAGCTAGAATATTTTCACGAAGTAGACATAAAAATACAGACGTGATTTATGTTACACAGAGATATACACAAATTCCAAAAGTAATCAGAGACAACTGTAACATTTTGGTTGTGTTTAATGGCGTAGATAATCATACGCTGCAAAATATTTATTATACTTGGTGTTCTGGGGACATGGACATGAACAAATTTAAAAATTTCTTTTCAAAAGCACAAGCTGCTCCCTTTGGTTTTGTAACAATAAATTTACATGATCCGAGGTCAAGATATCGTAACGGACTTGATATAATTTTTGGATAAAAACCATAGCAGCAGAGAGGGTGGACGACAAACGTATGTGACCAGATTGTGAAAAAATCTGATCAATTAGAGAAGTTTTCATTATTAAGACAAAAACTTTTTTTCAGCCCTCGTAGGAACCCTTTAATTTCAAAAATAAGGTCTCTAAAAAGTTGTAGGGTCCACCCTCCCAGCTGCTACAATTCTGACTGGTTCAGCTTGAAGTTCCGGAAGGTCTAGATCAAATTTGAGTGTGTGCGCCTTGCGAGCAGCTTTCGGCCTTGGTACTAGTTTTGGGTTTATGTCCATGTCGCATCTACTGATGATATCTATTACAGGGTGTGTATTTGGGTGGATAGATGTTCTGATGACAAAACGCAGTGTTTGTTCCATCCTTCTTAGTGGTAGAGGTAGTTCTCCTACCATGGCTTGCAGTTCGTCCAGAGATGTGTTAGGAAGTACTCCTGTACAGGCTTTTAGAGCTTGGTACTGCACGCTGTTAAGTTTGTCCAGGATCGATTTAGTGGCCGAGTCATAGATTTGGCATCCATAATCGAGTTTTGCCCGAATGATTGCTTTGTATAACATCAGCAGAGTGTGTTGATCCGCACCCCAAGTGGTGCCCTTGAGATGGTGGATAAGGTTAATGTCCTGTTTGCATCTAGTGATAAGGTTTTGGATGTGGTGTGTCCATGTTAGATGTTCGTCCAGGATGTTTGTTGCACGAATGTGATTGGTTCGCCTTGTAGATAAAGGAACGGGTAGCTGATCCTGCGTGTTTTGTTACGAGAGAATAGCATAGCCACTGTTTTTGTTGAGGAGATTTTGAACCCCCAGTTGATCGACCATTCTGTGATGGAGTCTAAGGCTTGTTGTAGCACTCTGGTAAACGACTTCTTTCTGGGATTTCCCGCCTTCCAGATGCCTTTGTCATCCGCGAATTGGGAGACAGTGACTGGCACAGTTATGTAGTCGGAGAGGTTGTCGACCATTAGGTTGAAGAGGGTAGGGCTAATAACATTACCTTGTGGTGTACCATTGTCCAAGGTGTATTTGGTGGATAGTTGATCCCCAATACGAACTGTAATTTGTCGACCCGTGATGAAATTCTTGATCCAGTGATGCATCTTCCCAGTTATACCATATTGGTTAAACTTGGAGACTAGTCCTTTGCTCCAGACCAAGTCAAAAGCTTTTTCTAGATCCAGGAAAATGGCAACCAGGTATCTGTCACTCCTCTGTCTGGCGTTGAAAGCTAGTTTAATATCCGCCTCTAGTCTGACTAGTTGATCTAGTGTTGATCTGTTGTTGCGGAATCCGCTTTGATTGTCTGATAATGGGTTATTAGCCATAAGGTGTGTCTTGAGTCTGTTGTTCACCATCGTTTCCATAATCTTACAGATGGCATTGGTCAATGATATTGGTCTGTAAGAGGAGGGTAGCTGGGGGTCCTTGCCCGCTTTATGGATGGGGATAACAGTGGCTTCTTTCCATAATGTGGGTATGGTGCCCGTTTCCCAGATGAGGTTGATGAGATCGAGGGCTATGAGCTGCATGTTGGGGGGGGGAGGTTCTTATACATGATATAACTGATTTCGTCCTGTCCCGGGGCTGTATTCTTCTTGTATTGCAGCGCTTGTTTCCATTCTTGTAGTGTGTAGTAGTCATTGATGGGGGTGTCTATCTGTTGCTGGGTTGTACCTTGATCCTGGAATAGATGTGGATATGCGGTTTCGATGTCTTGTCTTACCTGCATGTGTTCTGGGATGTGGTTTTGATTACTACTGGCTTGGGCAAAATGAGCCGCTAGTTTTTGTGCCCTCTCCTGGTGGGTCTGGGTTCCTGTGATTCTCGGTATTGTATTTGGGGTTTTCCCTATAATGGCCTTGATTTTGGCCCAAGTCTCCTTGGGGCTTGTTTGGTGGTTGAGGGTCGTGCAGTAGGTTCGCCATGATGCCAACTTTGCCCCGTTGAGTATTTCTTTTGTTTGGGTTTCTTGTTGTTTGTACTTTTGGAAATCCTTGGATGTGTTTGTGCGTTTGAATTTAGCTAGTGCTTGTTTCATGTTTTATATAGCTTCCTTACATTCCTCTGTCCACCAATTTGGCTTGGGGGTAGCACGTTTTCCTTTGGTTTTGGGAATAGTTGCCTGTGCCGCTTGGTTGATGTGGGTGATTAAGTTTTGATAATATCTATTAGGATCTGGGTCCCTGATATCCGTAAGGTGGTGGCGTTGTAGGGTGGTTCTGAATACTTCCCAATTTGCCTTGTCCAGCTTCCATCTTTTAGGTAGCCTGTGTTGTTCCCTGGTTCCTTGCAAATAGATGGTGAGAATGATAGGGAAGTGGTCACTTCCTAGGGTATCTTCAGAATGTACCTCCCATTCCGATATTTGTGCTATCGATGGAGAGGTAATGGTGAGATCGATGGCGGAGAAATGTCCATCATTAGGGCTAATTCTTGTTGGTGTGCCGGTGTTGAGTATGAGGAGTCGATTACTCCTTGCAAACTTTTCCATCCTCTTTCCCCGAATATCTGTGTGGGTGCTACCCCATTGTGTACTGTGTGCATTAAAGTCTCCACAGATTATGACCCGTTTTCCTTGTGGTGTTAACAGTTGTTTGAGTCCGGTGGTGGAGTTGCCTGAGTATGTGTGTGTGTGTGTGTGTGTGTGGGTCATATACGTTGTATATTACGTATTTCTTTCCTTTAAGTTTGATTTGAAGGCCTTGGTGTTCAAATTGGATTGGTGCAAGGTTGGTTTTTGTATGAAGCTCCACCGCTTCCGGTATGGAGTTGCGTATGTAGGTGATCCACCTCTGGTTTTGTTGGATCTTTGTTTGTGGAAGAATAGGTCGTACGCCGGGATTTTCGGGGGTCTCTGAGCATGTGTTGGGATCATGGTTTCCTGCAAACATATGATGTCTGGTTTTTGGGTGGCTTTATTAATAGCTGCAATCAATTCCGGATGATTTTTCACAAGTCCCCTACAGTTCCATTGCCATATGGTTATTTTAACCTTACCTGCTCCCTCATTTGTAGGTTGTTGTTCCTTTTGTTGTGAGGCCTTGGGTTGTTTGTGTAGTTGGTTATTTTTTCTGTACTTGTTATAGTTGTTCCAGTGTTGCTGTACGTTTATCTTGATTCCGCCTATTTCCTTGATGGTTAGGTATTTCTTAAGTTGTTGTTTGCTTTGGCAGCAAACTATAAGGTTAATTTTGGTTTTAACAATTTTGAAGTCCATGGTGTGTTGTTGTCTAAGCTTGGTAGCGATTGTTGTGGTGTTAATTCTGTGAAACCTGTTATCCCTACTGCTGATGTATAATGTGAGATTGGCTGGGTGGGGTTCTCGTTTACCTTTATGAAGTCTATCCACCTGACGATGGTTGGATTCTGGTTGTGGTGTTGTGGTTGTGAGTGTTGTCAAGTTTTCTTTTGGGGATGTGTCAGAAGGGCCTGGTACTTGGCCGTTGTGTATATCAATTTGTCTCAGCTGGTTGCATATTTTATTGGAGGGTTTATCCTGTAGGAATTGTGCTGTTTCTGTGATTTGTTCAGGTCGAGCTTTGATAGTAGTATTAGCTCTGGTTATGTCTGTGTTGTCCTTCTTATAGTCGAGTCCTTTTGTGTTCACTTCATTGTGTTTGTTGTCTTGTTTCTTTGTGTTCTTGGATTTATTACCTCCCTTTGGCGGTTGTTTTCCCTTGAGGCCTTTAGCCTGTGCTTCATATTCCGGGTCATATGGGTATTGGATTGTGTCGAGTGAATGTTGGTCCTCTCTGGGTGTAGTTGGGGGGGGGGGCTCTTTTGCCTGATTTACTGTATTAGTTTCTTGTTGATGTTGTTGGTGATACTTTCTATCAATAAGAAGTGGAGAAGGAAAGTTTTTATTTACAAAACACACCTACAATCAGATCAGCCAAGCAGTCAGTGTTTAGAGATACACTACTTCACTTTCATACAAAACAAACACTCATGAGTAGAGAGAATGGATTTGTTAAGAGAAAGCCACACACACACACACACACACACACACACACACACACACACACACACACTTACATCAGCAAAGATGTTAGTGTTTATGGTTACACTACTCCACTTTCACACAAAACAAACACTCATGAGTGTAGGGACATGCGTTTTTGTTAATGGAAAGACAAATACACTCACACATACACACACTACCAACAAACACAAACATATGATTGGCAACTTGAACAGTCTCTCTTTTCTAGAGATCTGGTTAGCCCTAAGAAGGGATGTTTTTTCGAACTCCAAATGCACCTGATTAATGATGACATCTCCCAGGTCGAGCGCCACTTTTTTATGCGTGTGGTTGGGAGAGCATATGGTTGATGAGTGGCCTCATCATCCCAATTCTCACTTTGAGGGACCCTGAAGGCTCTTTCCCTCACGACTCTGCGGTGTACCTGCGGATGTTGTCGCTGGCGTTGCGGGTCCCACTCTTGTCGCTCTCTCCAACTCTTCCTTCTCGTTCTCAGTCTGGGGGACAGCGACTCTCGGTGGTGGTGGTAGTGGTTGTGGTTGTGGTGCTTGACGCTGTGAAGGTGTCCTCACCATGGGCTTAACTTCACCCGTTTGCTTCAGGATGAGGTGAGGCAAAATTGTTTTCTTCTCCTCTTCTCCCTTCTTTTTCTCCTCCTCTTCAATTTTGGCTTCTCCTGCAATGGCCTCTATGGTCAGCTCATGCAGCAGCCGCCGGGCATACTCCAGGTTTATTTGGAGTTTCAACAGTTTTGAAATTCTGCTCATTTTCTTCTATCTTGACTAGTCAGTGATGGGTAGCCAGACTGCTTACTTACTTACTTAGTTGAATTTTAGGTCGCATTCGCCCACTAGGGCATGCGCGACCGGTTAATGCCCCCACGGGGGGGTTGATTGATTTTTTCGGGTGGGACGGAATAGTGCCACATCCCCCAACGCTTTTATGCACACATAGTGTGCTGATTAATTCTGTCCGTTTTTGTTGGCTAATTGTCCCACAGGACAATTGGTGAGTTGGAATAGACCCACACGCACTCACACAGCAAGTTTAAAATGTCCGGTCGTGGAAAGGCAGGACGGGTGTTTACGGGAGGAAGGCGTTGTACATCCGGATTCTTTTTGGCCCCCTTGTTTCCGAAAAGTAAATATTGTCGTCATGACGTAGTTGTGAATTTTGAAACTATTACTTGTGCTATTTGTAGAGGTAGTGTTGATACAGTAGACCAACCTCAGATATTTTTGTGGAAAGTTATTTGAAACGTTAATATTTGGGGAGACTTATTTAAATTCTAATGGTTTCCGCCTTGTGCGGGGGGGGGGGGGCTGATAGTTGGTTTTACCACCTTATATATCTAATTATGGGTCCTATATCCTAAATAAGTAATTAAGGTGCCACATTGTGCGGCTGGTTCTGATGGCTTTCGATTTTAGTCACCTTATAAAGCTAATTTGGGGTCTTACACTATGTATATTACATTAGGTACTCAAGTCGTTGCCACATTGTGTAGCTGGTCCTGATGGCTGGGATTTAAGCCACCTTATAGCATCAACATTTAGTGGGCCAGTTTTGTTAGCTTATGTTAAAAATTATCCACTGTATCTTGAGATGTAGAGAGAAACGAGTAAGATGTTGGTATGGCTGTATTTGTATTAAGAGAAACGATCATGGGGGTAATTTGGCTGCCAACCACTTAGGTATTCCCGTACTTATTTTGCTTTGCCCAGCGGATCACATTTATAATACCGCCTGCCGTGCCGCAGGGGGCAGTAGGTGCAAGTGTAGCATTGGCCCGCGCACCGGCAAGTACCACCCCGATGTAGGTGGTCAACCGTATGCCACCTTCGGACCCACCTTCCCCATTGGCACGTCTACATAGAAGGCGTCTATTTGAATTCCTAGCAACCTGTATGATAGCGACACTAATTACATGATCCGATTGTTTAAAGTGTTGTTTTGCGCTTGTAATGCGCTTGGAACGGGATGGGATGATGGAAAGGGTAGGTTAGAAGGAAATAAGTTTTAAGGTTATAAAACCTTTGTTTATTTATTGGGATTCCTGTACTTATGATGCATTGCTTGACGGATCCCATTTATGATACATACATAGGCGCCCGCAGGATGTTTTGGGGGGGGGGGTCAGTCAGTCACGGCCGGGAGAGTTAGTATAAGGAGCAGTCTGAAACTAAAACTAATATTTATTAAGCGTTTTGAACAGAATCTTGTGACATATTTTCAGCTTCATTTACATGATTAAACTTGTCGGAATATATATATATATATATATATATATATATATATATATATATATATATATATATATATATGCAGTATGATGTCCGATGGGGTTACGTGACCTCCCTTGACCCATGCTGCTAGCGCCCATGGATACATATATGATTAAGGTAGGTGGGTATATAGGGTAAAAAGGTAAACATTAGTAATTTTGGACGATGTTGGAGGGGTAATAGATTTTTCCAGCTTTATCTATCTCTCTAAGGAAGAATAAAATTGGGTTGCTTTGATACAACAATTCTGGGTAGAAGTATGGCGAACCAATGTTTTTAAGGAAGCTGACTAGTTTTTCCCTTTATTTGTTTGTATTTGGGGCAGGTATTGAACACGTGTTGCAGATCTTCAGTATTGTGGCAATAGGGGCAATTGGCATCTCGTTCTATATTGAGTTTGATGCATTTCCAATACTGCCTACTAGCAATGTTTTGTAGTTTTAATCCTATTTATGACTCGTTGGTCATGTTTATGGAGTGTTGGTGGGGCCTTTGTGTTGCGGCACACTGTGTTCTGTATTGAGTACAGTGTACGACCTTTATGGCAGTAATCCCATTCTGTTGCCATTTTGATGTGATTTTTTTTTGTTGGATATCATGCTGTATATCTCTGGGATGCTGTAGTCAGTATGGGTGGGGTTTGGGAAGTTAAGTTTGAATTATACAATTTGGTCTTTGACAGTTTTATGTGATACCGGTTGCACAGGTGTGGTTATCAAACGTAGTCTCGTGATGGATAACCAAATTCTGGGGATAGAGACTCCCTGCATGCTACTCGATCAGACGATCGATCGCGTACCTGTTGCAAGAGTCAGGGTTGAAACTCCTTTCTTGACCGGAACAGTTGATGCGCTTTGTATGGATAATCCAATTTACGATTTGACAATCGGCAACGTTGAAGGGTCTCGACTTCCGACTATAGAAGATTGAAACTCAAAAATACCGGTCTCGTATATTGAGGGTGGCCCATGAATCTAGTATGACAGGTCATCTGGGTACGGGAAAAACTACCAGCAGAGTACTGGCTGAGTTCTACTGGCCTGGTGTAAATAGTGACATTACTAGGTTTTGTCGGTCTTGTGACGTATGTCAGAAAACTGTGTCTAAGGGGAGAGTTTCACGTGTTCCCCTAGGCCAAATGCCCTTGATCGACACACCTTTCAAAAGAGTGGCTGTGAATATTGTCGGGGCCATACAACCTATAACCGATAAGAAAAACAGGTAAATCCTTACACTCATGGCTTATGCTACCAGGTACCCTGAAGTCGTAGCATTGCCTAGTATCGAAACAGAGAGTAGCCGAACCGCTAGTGGATATATTCAGAAGGGTAGGAGTGCCGGAAGAAATTTTAACGGATTGCCGAAGCCAATTCACTTCCGACCTCATGAGCGAAGTTAGTAGGCTGTTATCCATAAAAGAACTGAACACGACACCGTACCATCCCATATGTAACGGTCTAGTAGAAAAGTTCAATGGTACATTGAAACAGATGCTACGTCGAATGTGCGCGGAACGTCTGCAAGAATGGGACCGTTATTTGAATGCTGTCCTATTCCAGTATCGCGAAGTGCCGCAAGAAAGTTCTGGGTTTTCGCCCTTTGAATTGCTGTACGAAAGAACAGTACGGGGTCCTATGCGAATCCTACGCGAACTTTGGACAGGTAATGTCCCTGACGACGAAGTCAAAAATACTTACCATTATGTGTTCTATTTGCGCGAAAAACTAGAAAACACCTGTAAAATGGCACAAGAAGAGCTAACAAGATCGAGTCGTAAGTATACTAAATACTACAATCATAAGACGCGCGATAGGAAATGTGTTGTGGGTGATCGGGTTTTAGTACTTCTTCCCACAAGTACTAATACATTATTGGTTCAGTGGATAGGTCCATACAGGGTAAAATAAAGTCAAAGATGATATGGACTATAAAATCGACGTGAATGGTAGGTTGAGTATATTTCATGCTAATATGCTAAAGTTGTACGTAGAAAGGCGCGAGGACGCGTTAGAAAAATGGGTACTGAATGTAATGTGTTCAGCGGTTATCAAAGATGACGCGGTAATGGGAGAACCTGAGATAGATGCTCCACTGGAATATCCCTTGTATAGTGAAAGAAAAGGGATAGATCAGGTGAATGTAAGTGCAGAGTTACCCAAAGATCAATTTAAACAGATCATAGAGCTCCTAGGAAAGTATGCTGATGTTTTCACCGGTAGACCAGGATGCACAACCCTAGTAGAGCTAAAAATGAAGCTATGTACATCTGATCCAATTAGGATTAAGGGTTACCCAGTTCCATTTATTGCGCGAGAGACAGTGGATGAAGAGGTTAGAAAAATGTTAGACTTGGGAGTGATTGAACCGTCTAATTCACCATATTCATCTCCCGTTGTCCTTGTCTGGAAAAAAGACGGTACTAATCACTTCTGTATTGACTTTCGTCAATTAAACAAAGTTACGGTGTTTGATGCCGAACCGATGCCGGACATGGAGAATCTTCTTGCGAAATTATCAGGTCACCGATATATTTCGAAATTGGATTTGTCAAAAGGGTATTGGCAGGTACCGATTGTCGAGGAGTCCCGCCAATTGACGGCATTTGCTACACAGAAAGGGCTGTACCAATTCAAGGTGATACCATTCGGATTGGTAGGAGCCAGCGCCACATGTTGTCGCTTGATGCAAAGATTACTAAAGGGCTTGGTATGCGTTGACAGCTTTGTGGACGACATATCTCTGTACACGGATACTTGGGAGGAACATCTATCCGTTCTGGCTAAACTTTTCAGAAGAATCCGCGAAGCCAACCTCACGGTGCTACCTACTATATGCAGTATTGGCTATACTGATAGAGTGTCTGGGTCACATGGTCTGCTCAGCCAGGCATTTAAAACCTCACACTAAGCAAGTGGAGGCGGTTATGAAATCACCTCAAACAAATAACAAATCGCAGGTTCAATCTTTTCTAGGTTTGGTAGGTTTCTACAGGAAATTTATTCCTAATTTCGCTGCCATTGCTAGCCCATTATCTGATCTAACAAAGAAGGGGCAACCAAATAAAGTGGTATGGGGACCATCTGAGGAGAAGGCATTTAATGCATTGAAGGAAAATTTGACTATTGCACCTATTTTCAAGCTACCTGATATCAGCAAACCTTTTGTCATAAGAACCGATGCTTTCGATACTGGGTTGGGAGCAGTTTTGTTGCAGGTACAAGACATGATAAAAATGCCTGTAGCCTATGCCAGTAGGAAGTTAGTGTCTAGGGAACAAAAGTACTCAGTGATTGAGAAAGAATGCTTAGCTGTAGTATGGGGGATTTGTATGTTTCATGCCTATCTTTTTGGGAGAGATTTCGTTCTCGAAACGGACCATCAACCATTGTTATATATAAACAAAGCACTGGGCGCTAACATTTCAACCCTATCGTTTTCGAGTTGAGGCAATCAGAGGGGTCGAAAACGTAGGTGCAGATTATTTGAGTAGGATGTAAATAGAAAATCAGGATTACTGTATAACCAGTTTAGATATTGTAAAGCAACATTAATAGTTATTTTATTTTATTTTGTGAAAGCTAAAAAAAAATGTGTACATTTTTTCTCTTGGGGGGAGGTATTGTCACAGAATGAGGCAAGAAATAACTTGGTTTCGATTTGATCATTTCCGTCGTACATGCGTACAACGTTACCTAGGGTGGATAATTATTTTCCTAGTTAAGCGACTGAACTAACATGCATCTCGTCGTAGATCACTTGCGGCTAGAGATACTAAAAGCACGGTATGCACGGGTATTTTACCCTTACTAAGACTCATTCTCCTGGAGATTTAAGACTAGTTTCTTCTCTAACTGACACATTGGTCTTTTGGATCTTGTCAAGGAGTGTACGTGTTCCATTTTTGTTCTACAGCCATAGGGCCGTGCGTATGTGTGTGCGGGTGTATCAGGCTGTCGGTCTGGCTGTCTGTATGTCTGTATGGGGATGGAAGCAGGTGCGACCATCAAGGCCATACAAGGACGGAAGTGCTGATTTGTAAACTTGTGTGCGTGGTGGATCCATGAAGGGTGTGTGTGCCCAATACAAGTGTGGGCTAACCCAAAAATTCAGGAGAACTGTGTGGTTTGACAATGGACACGTGAACCAAGTCAAAATGTTTCGTTTGCAAGTTCTTACAAGTATTTATATGAGTCATACGTGGTTATGAATCGTACGGGCTGTACAAATGACCGAGTCACGAGTAATGTGTTTGGTACAATTGTTATGTTGATTCAACTGATTATATTTGTTTCAATTGATGATGTTGTTTCAGTTGAGTACAATTGAGTTACTTTCATTACATGAAATTATTTGAATCTTACTTTCATTACATGAGATTATTTGAATCTTACTTTCATAACATGAGATTATTTGAATCTTACTTTCATTGCGTGAGATTATATGACTCTTACTTTCATTACATGAGATATTATAAATCTTACCTTCATTTTTTGAATATATGAATCACATTTTTGTTTTCCCATTTGTGAATGTTTGTGTTAAGTAATCGAATGAGTCGAATGTTTGGAGCGTGAAAGAATCACACTGTATATGTTATAGAGGATATACATATTTTCATCAATTCATTTCATAATCTGCCATCTTTCATCACATTGTGTTGTGTTTCCATTTAAGCCAAGCATCTATTCAGGTCAAATCCTGTTACATTTGGTCTTGTTTGGAGCCAAAGGTTGTTGCTAGGAAGTTTATAATGGGTTTTTGCATGTCCATGGGGTGGGGTCTGGGTGTTTGATGATTTCTGCTTAAAGGCTATCAATATTTAGTTCCTTACTTAGTTGATGTATCTTTTTTCCAGAAGGTGGATTAGGAACAAGTCTCTTACTAAACGGGATATTGCATCTATTGATGATATTTCTAGTTGGATGGGAAGGATCATGTACTGAGATTCTTACTGCATATCTTAATAACAGTTCTTCTCTTCTCAGTACTAGTGGTGTTTCACCTGTGAGGATCTGTAATTCTTCTTTAGAAAAGTTTTTAGGGAACCTGTACATATACATAACGCCTTAGACTGGATTATGTACAATCGTTTAAGGAGGGTTGGTTTGGCTGAGACGTAGATCTGGCACCCATAGTCCAGTTTTGACCTAATTAGGGCTCTGTAAAGTGTTAAAAGTGTGTCCTGGTCATCTCCCATTTCAGTCCTTTAATGTTTTTTAAGCAGGTTAAGGTCGCCATTACATTTCCAGACTAGTTCTATAATGTGGTGGTTCCATGTAAGGTGTTGATGAAAGTGCATACCCAAGAATTTGGCTATTTTCTCAAATTTTATTGGTTCGCCTTGTATGTAAAGGGTGGGGTGGGAGTCTATCATATACTTGGGGTTAGGGGAGAATAAGACTCCTGTTGTTTTCTCTTTTGATATGTTGAATCCCCATCTATCTGCACATTTACCAATTTTTATTAAATTCGTTTGTAGATCAACGATGAGTTGTTGGCTGGATGGGTTACCCGCTTTCCATATACCATTATCGTCAGCAAACTGTGATAAGTTAATTTTGCTAAGATCGACAGCATGTTCTAGGTCGTTGATCATAATATTGAAATGGGTTCGGCTTAAAACACTTCTTTGGGGGGTACCGTTCTCAAGTTCGTAATTGTCTGAGTATTGGTCCCCTATTCTGGTTCTGATCTGTCTTCCTTTTAGAAAGTTTTGAATCCATTTGTGCATACGACCATTAATTCCGTAATGGTTTAGCTTGGCGACAAGGCCATCGGTCCAAACTAGGTCAAAGGCTTTCTCTAGGTCAAGAAAAATCGCTCTGAGATGTCGATCGCATTTTTGTTTAGCGTTGAATGCTAGTTTAATGCGTGATTCAAGCCTCACTTTGTTTTTTTTTTTAATATCAGGTTATTGCTTTCAAGATGATGTTTAGTCTGTTGTTGAGCATAGCCTCCATCACCTTGCATATAATGTCAGCGAGTGAGATTGGTCTGTAAGATGATAGTTCTTTGGGATGTTTTCTGGCTTTTGGGATTGGGATAACTATAGCTTTTTTCCATTATGTCGGGATCTGTCCTGTTTTCCAGGATTGATTTATCAGATCTAGCAAGATGTCTTCAATATTTGGAGGGATATTTTTTGATATATATTTCATATCCTAAATTGTCCTCTCCTGGTGAGGATTTTTGTCCCCAATAGTTATTTTCCATTCTTCAATGGAAAAATTGGCATTAAGTGGGGAATATTTGGTATCCAAGTCCGTGAAGAAATGGGAATATTTATACTCTACAATTCCTCGCTTGGAATGAGCTGAATGATTGTTATTGCTGCTCATTCCTGCAAAATGTTTTGCTAGTTGGTTAGTTTTTTCTTTATTGGTTGTCACTCCTTGGATATTGGGCATGCTGTTAGTGTTGTTGCCTCTTATGACTTTTATCGGTCTCCAGACCTGCTTGGAGTTGCATTTTTTAATGTCAAGGATGGAGCAGTGTGTATGCCATGATGTTTCCTTTGCTTTGCGGATAACAAACTTAGTTTGTTTTTCCTTAGATTTATATTCTAGGAAGTCTGTTGATTTGCCGGTGTGCCGGAATTTGTTTAGGGCTTTTTTCTTCTCTTTGATTTTGTTTTTGCATTCATCGTTCCACCATGGAATGGTCGGTTTTGCGATAAATTTGTTACCTTTTCCTGTTTTTGGGATGCTTTTTATGGCAGACGCATTTATTGCTTCTAGGAAGTTTTGATTGAATTTGTCAACGTCTTCTTTTTGTAGCTGTTCGCTAGTTATGCCGGCGGGTAAGGAGTTGAATGTGTGCCAGTCGGCTTTATCCAGTCTCCATTTGGGAACCTTAGAGAAGTTAACGGTTGGGTTGGTAAGATTGATGGTAATGTGTATAGGAAAGTGGTCGTTTCCTAATGTGGTTTCTTGATCCACTTCCCAGTTTGTCAAGGTGGCTAAATTAGGGGTGCAGATCGTTAGATTTAATGCGGATAAGGAGCCATCCTCTGGGCGAATCCTTGTTTTAGTTCCGTCGTTGAGTATTACTAGGTTATTGTTGTATACCCATTTCTCAGTCGTTGTACCTCGCTTCTTTAGGCCAGTTCCTCTCCAATTGTTGCTATGTACGTTGAAATCGCCACAAATTATATACCCATTTGAAGAGCTGGATATCTGGCTATAGCTGAGGGGGGAAACAGTGTAAGTTCTTCCATGGTCGTAAATATTGAACATTTCTAGTGTCACCTGGCCTGTGTGGATGAGTACCGAATTGTACTCTAGGGCTATTGGGTATCCTTTGTCAGTCTGAGGGTTGGACTGTTGCCCAAAGGTTATATTTGAGAGCGAGTCACTGACAAAGATAGCCAGCCCTCCCCTTTATTTTCGTTATCCCTCATAACTAATTTACTGTTTGAGTAGCAGGGGATTTTTGGTAAGTATTTGGAGGGTTGATGTAGTAGAGTTTCTTGAATGAAAATAATATCTGGGTTTTGTTTGGTCTTGTTAAGTTTGATAAGGAGTCCAGGTTTGTTCATATTTAGTCCCCGACTATTCCATTGCCAGTTTATTAGACAGTTTTTCTTAGTTTTTTCCATTTTAATTTTCATAATTTATTTAATTGGTTTTGTTCCGGAAGTTTATTGGATGGAAACAAGGTGTTTTTCCAACAAATCCATGAGTAGTTTGAAAAAGGGAATGCATGGTATGTGGTCAGCTTGGGTGAGGGCTGCAATACCCGCCAATAAATCCCTTAAGTAATAAATGATAGTGGTATTTGTGAAGGCTTCCAAGTTAGTATGATTGATAGTTACTGGGATTGGTTTGTTACCTGCATTGCATGTTCCTTTGTTACCTGCATTGCTTATCGTTTTGTTACTTGCCTTGTTAGAGGGTTCATTGTTTGGCTGTGTGTGCATACAGGCTGTTCGATGATTAGTGAATCTGAGATATTGTCACCATTACCAAAAATAGATAAACTTTGAAACATCATCTTCTCCAACACAGCTGAACAGAACTAGACAGAAGGCATCCTGGCAAGACCTTTCAGATTTGACTTGTTCACAGAGACTGCTCAGATCTGACTGAGAGCTCCTGGCATAGAAGGTTTTCAAGTTTGTACCAGTGAATCCCATTTGCAATTAAGTATGGCTAAATATAACTAAAAATAGCAAAACCTATAACTTCTTCAAAGTAAATGCTTAACTGACTTTGACAAAAACTTTCCAAGCTTGAACATGTCAGATTTATATTACTAACACCATTCTGCAATCAAATCTTACTGCCATTACTAAAAGAGAAAAAACATTTATACAACTTTATCTAAAAGAAAAATAAAAAGATACAAAAAAGAATCTGATAACATTTGTCAGAGAGTATCCTAGCATGAATACATTTCAGATTTGTACAAATAAAGCTGATCTGTCAATTAATATGGCCATTATAACCAAAAATAAAAAAATAAAATCTGTTTTCAAATGCTGCCAATCTGCTATCATATATGGTCACCGTTACAAAGAGTGCAAAATCTGAAGTGACTGATTTGTAGCAGCTCAGGGCTGTTTCATTAAAAAATACATGGGACCCAGGGAAGGCACTTTTAAAATGGGGTACTCACCCATAGATGCAATTTAAAATTTCTTATGATTTTATTATGAACTCTGTCACATCAAAGTACCCTGGCATATATTTGTTTTAAAAAACTACTTTCCCTGGGTACCATGTATGTTTAAATGGAACAGACCTCTCTAAAGATTTAGTTTAATGCCAGTGTGGATATGTGAGAAAGCTGCCAGTAGCTTCCCATGGGTCGATGGTTCTTACCAGGATTTTACTAGGTTCTTTCTCTGACAATTATATTTACTACCATACATAGCCTGTCTTGTGCTCAGAAGTGGCATTAAACCCAAAACTCAACAAGAATCTATAAAATTGTATAAGCATTTTACTTTCTCATCATTTAATAAGAAACAAAAGTTGCAACTATTTTACAACTATGCTCTCCCAAAGTTCATTGTAGTAACATTCATTTATTCACTAAGGTAACAAGTAACATCAAAGTATGACTTCATTTCAGACCGGGAAGTAAGTGTGGATGTTTGTGGATATTTGACAATCAGATGGCCGTATCAATGTTGTGCCACATGCATCATCGTACAGCTCATATGGTCTTCCACAGAACTCTTACTTTCAGTCTCCATATAGTCATTTACATCTTCATATTACATTGTTTATGGATTTCTTCGTCATATATATTATTAATCATGATACATTAGTAGCGTGATCATGACCTTGCAAATCCTGCCCTCCAAAACTTGTTTTGAGCCACAAAAGTGCTGAAAGTCATCTGCCCACTTAGGTGGGAGTAAGATAAGTGATCTCCCCTTGGATAAATAGATTTGTTCTAACTTCTGTCAATACTTAAGTTACTTTCACTGATGCAGAACTGTGCTCTTTTGAAGAGCTCACAAAGCCATTGTCCATTATTGCTTTTTTCAAATATGAAGCATTCTAAGGAATTTTCTCACACAGTGAAGTATATTCCAGCTATGTATCTATTTCTTGCTTTGTTCTAACAGAGACAAAGAATTCACACATTCTTGCTCATACTTTGCCTCATGATATATGTTGACTCTATTTTAATTAATAGAGTAAGTCAATTCATATCTTAGTATTTAACCTAGTTAATGAATCCTGTTAAGTAATTGTCTGGTATTGCATACTATAAAGTCATTCATGTAATTATTGTCAATTATAGTCAACATTTGTGTTTGTCATTTTGCATCTTCGTCACTCATTCATGCAGCGCTTGACTGATTTCACCTGTATATGCTTTTATTTACCTGTCAATAGTTTCAGGTGTCAAGGCTAAGCACATGGGTACAGATGCTTTAAGTTTGCAGAATATGGGCCATACAGATCTTCTCGGTGGTACCTGCTTGGTTTGTTGACCAGTGATGGCATCAGAGGTTGATTGGCTAAAGTCAATACTGGCTTCAACACAGACTGAACTGTATCAGGTATATTATCAAATATTCTGTCTTACCCAATCCTGGCATCATGAATCTATTACTGGCATGGAAATACGAGTGGTCCCCACCCAGTATTGACCGCCAGGTGCCTTTACTGTTGTTGGACAGCAACAGCACCATCCTCAACTTCCAACATGTGAAAAAGAAGTATTTTGATATGAACTGCTTAAAGAAACCATATGAAGATATACCAGCCAAGAAAATATAAAGTTTTTAAGGGAATGTAGCTTGTATAATAAATTTTAACCATGTTTAAAGGATTTTACATGTATTTACGTTTATCTGTTATTTTATATACATTTTGCAGAATTTTAATTTCGTGTTTAGTATTTGTTTTGTACTTTGGTGCTTACATTTATTTGGATTTGTTTGTCTTCCTAAATATGTGTGCAATTCATTTTTACATTTTTTTTTTTAAACTTTACCTTTGCAGGCATGACACAGCCACTTTGTGCTGAGGTGCCGTAAAACATTGCTGTGTACAAGTATCATAGTGTGTTATGGCTTACCAGCATGGCTCAAGCTATTGTGACACTGCAGTCCCAGATACCGGCAATACCATACCTGGACCATTGACGAATCAGACAGGATATATCAGACAGCTCCAGTAGTGGATTTGGCTAAGTCATGGTCCCTCACAGCTTACCAGCATGGCCAAGACTATGGTGACAGTATAGTTTTGGATGCCAGATCCTGAACGTTGTCAGTTCACTGAGTGACTGTCTGAATCCCAGTGTGGCCAGACACCAAGTCTAGTTTGCTATCCTTTGCCATATGCATCTCAGTAGACATCTCTGTCACCTCATGTTTAGGTGCGACACGGCTTGTATTCACAAGCTGAGTCATCTATTCTTGATCTGATGATGTCCAAAGATGAATCAACTTTCAAACGAGAATGTTTTTCACCTTTCCTCCTATGCCATCAGTGGGTATGTACAGTTTCCATATTTGTGTCTATTAGTCAAAAAAGACCTGGTCAGACAGAAAATCCTTTCTTGACGCTCAACAACTTGTTTGAAATTGCAATAGGATCTGTGTTTTGACTTGGTATTCACGGCTGTATTTCAGGAATCTGAACACAAGCTTTGTTCAGCAATAGCCCCTAGTTCACGCTTGCAAGTCAGTTGTGTGGATGGCGTGTGTACTGAAAAGGGCAGTGCAACACATGCTTACCTGTTCCAGAGCAGCATCAGTAAACTGCCAACTTGCAGAAAAAGATGCCTTTCTTTCCACTTCAAAAGAACTTCAAATGGCCACACATATATCACTGCCACTGTCAGCGATCCTGCTCTGTCATAGTCATGTAAAGTATTAAACACAGGTCAACAGAGAGGTAAAACCTTACAAGGGCCCATTGTTCTTGAACTAAGCTCTTGTTTCAGAGAATATATCAGGAACCATTCTGACCACATCAGGAATAATCAGTGTGAGGTACATGACTTGTTAGTTGATTTAAACTCTATGCATCTTCGTTATGATGACTCATTTCCCAGCTTTAATTGCTAATAACAGGGTCCCACTCATGGGGAATCAGTTCTTTGTTCTGTAAACCTCTTTCTTCATTGTACCTTCACTTAAGGGTCATTAACAGGACCCTGTAAAAGCTTTGACGTGGTACCTTAAGTGAACTGAGCCAGTAAGAATTGGTAGATCTCATTCATTTGTACCATTGAAAGAGATACAGAATATCTCATATTAGACTGTATTTGTCTTGGATGGAAGAGTTATTGGCACTGCATATTAAAAGCTAGCCCAAGACCCGATGAGTTTCTTGCATATATCAGTTATCAAGATTAGGGCAGTAGATGCCAGCATGGCAGTCGAACACAAATGTTTCTGAACTTACGTCCTCTAAGCCATGGGTGGCAGTATGTGATGATTTTCTCTGGTTTTTACCTCTAAGACATTTCTTTCTAAATGGATCAATTTCAGGTTGTGGGCCAATAGCAGTATTACAGCAGGCAGGGTCATTCAGCAGCTTCACAAAGATATGGCCATTCAATTTCTGCTAGATTTATGCAGGAAAATTTATTTACTTACAATCCATATCTGGGCATGAGGAAATGATTACTTGTGCCCATATCTCTCCCAGATATGAAGCTGCTTAACAAACATTGGGAAATCGGGGCATTCATTGGAATAGGCGAAGTAACTCCCTCCACCTCCTACCTGTTCTTCTAACATTATGAAAGGGTAACATAAATCATTTGAAGCAAAATAAATTTCTTTGATAATAGAGACCCAATTTTAACAGAGGCCTACCCTCCCAGTCATCCCAGCAGTTACATTTAAAACACACACACACACACACACACACACACACACACACATATATATATATATATATATATATATATATATATATATATATAGTAGTACCTGAAGTATGAATGGGAATTACCACCAACTCCTGTCTCCAAGGGGAGTTCACTCTTGTCCGACTTGCCTAGGTGGACTGACAACATTAGCACTTGCTGCATATAAGCTTGGGAGGGCTGGATTTTTCAGGCATTGGTCATACTCCTAATGCATTATTATCAGGTAAGCATTATTGAAGAAACATTTAACTTCAAAAACTGGCTTCTTTTCAATGTAATCAATACCTTCATGTTTTACAGGGTTAGTGAAGGGGCAGACGATGAAGAAAATGGAGTTCTTAATGGTCCTCTGTCCAAGAAAATGACGTTTGACATCCCAAACTTTGAAACTACTGAGAGGGGAGTGAATGCAATCAAGGTGCCCCTTGAAAATGGGAAGACTAGCCCTTCCTCTCGTAATGACTCTCCCACTAGTAAGGTGTCTCCCTTGAATGGTCATGTGACAAATGGTGTGACAGGAATGGAGAATGGATTGGACACTGTAGCTTGGGTGAAGACAACGCAATTCATTACATCAGTGAGTTACTTTTAAGAAAATATTTCTTCTGCATTCTCATATATGGTACATTCATAATTGTTCTTCAAGGGTTACAATTTGAGAAATGGTTGATTAATTTGGCCTAAACTGGCCATCTTTCTGTGTTATTTCCACTATAGAGTATACTATTTAAACTGAACTGAGCATCTTCACCCTGACCCTAATCTGACCCTGTTGAATCTTGAGAATTTTATACTCCCTCCAGTTCCAGGAAGTGTTTTATATATCATTGTTTTACCACAGTATTGTCTGACTCTCCCTGGTACATGTTTTTGGGAGGAAATTGTAGTTTTACTCTAGTGGTCGTAGACTAGAAGAATATATGGGATGACCTTTTGTCCATCAGTCATTAGCCCATCAACTCAAGTTTATTATCACAGATTTTCCTAATGCGTTGCCACAAAAGTTTCAATATATGTTGATTCCAAGTTGTATTTGGTTCTAAATGTTAATTGTTTTTTGCAGACAACCAATATGAAAATCTGGTTATTGCTACTTAATGGATTGTAATATTTTGACATGGGATTTTCACCACAAGACGTCTTATGATGTCTGGTTGGTAATAAAAAAAAAAAATGAAGCCATTCTGAAATCCAATATGGCCAGCATTGTAGCTATCATGGAAACCTTGTTGTTTTTTACACATTCAGAACGGATGATCATATCAAGATGTGGTCTGCACCAAAGTAATTTTGATGTCATCTTGGTCCTAAAATAATACGGTACCAGTCTTAATCCTTTACGTCCACCATGGTAGCCATCTTCCAGTATTGTTGTCGATACTTCATCAGAATGGATGGTCATATTGAGTAGGGTTTTTTACAAAAACGACTTCTTTTGTTGTCTAGTTGGTCCCAAATGAAGTGATGCAGATCTAACATCCATATGGCCACCACAGTAAAAATCTAGAAAATCTTATCTCTTCTCCTGAACGGAATGTCATGTTGACATGAGGTGTTCACCAGAAACCTTTTTGTACTATCTAGTTGGTCCTAAATAAAAATGATATGAATCTGCTGTCCAGTGTTGCTTCTGCTGTGGCCATCTTGAAAATCTTGTCATTACTATTTCTCAGGATAGGATGGTTATACTGACATGGAGTTTACACCAAATAGACAATTGCTATATTGAAAATCTTGTCACTACTTCCTCTGAATAGACAGTCTTACTGACATAGGGGTTTTACCAAAAGACTTATGATAATGAAAACGGTGCCAATGTGATATTCATTATGTCCATCACAACAGCTAATTTAACAATCTTGCGATCAGAGAGGATTAATCGACATGGGTTTGACGCTCAGCAGTTTCAAGGAAGAAATGGTATTATCATTAATTCCTGGAATTTTTTTTAAAGCCAGTAGAGTGTCAGTCCCGTAAAGGGACTCTTGTTATATGTTAAAAATCTACAGTATGTTTACATCAACTTGTTTTAATAACTTTGAATGAATAGGGCTGAGAAAAAAACTCTCCCATGTTCTAGTAAGTGGCATCAGTGTTAAACACGTTGTTTTGTATGATATTATCTACACGTACACGGCTCATTTTGTTCATATCAGGTGTAAAGGAAACTCCAGGTAAGTCGGCATATTTTGATTTGGTGTTGTAGATCTGAACTCATTTACTACACAATGATTTTATTTTGAACTTTGACGTTTTGGTTGCAGTTTTTGGTTACTTGTTTAACAACGACAAATCCGATTCATGAAGCTAACTTACTCTGAACCTTGTAAAAACGGTACTATAATTGATAAAATGATCATTGAATGCTAATTTAGGGCTAAAATAGTATACTTTTCTCCTTCATTGAAATTATTTGATGCTTTATTTTTTCTTGTTTTCAATATGGTTAAAAAGATGTAAAATAAAATTTTATATACTTCCCTAGTACTTTAATTTGCAGTTTATATTTTTTATAAAGTTTTTTAAGATATAGCTACTGAAAGAAAAAGTATTTTAATATGTAGTTACTGGAAGATAAAGTATTTAAGCTTGTATTTGGACAAGGATAAAATATTTTAAGACGTTACTGGAAGATCAGGTATTTTAACAAGTAGCTACTGGAAGATAAAGCATTGTAACTTGTAGCTAACTGGAAGATAAAGTATTTTAGCACACAGTTACTGAAAGATAAGGTATTTTAACTCATAGTTTCTGGAAGATAAATACTTTAGAGCATCAGTGGCTGACACAAACCTAAAAATGTTGAACAAAAGTCAATAGCCAGGACGAATTCCATACATAGTTACTAAAGTTCCTCAGATTAATGTTATTGACCAATTCTGACACCAGACACAGTCTATCATACTATAGGATGATAAAGAGACAAGGTTAGTAACTTCAAAACACTCCATTCCACACCCGACCCTCGATTTTGGCTGTTTCCATTAATGAAGGTTCTGAGCTATAATCAGTGCCACATGCTACTCTTGATGTATGTTTCTATTGATCAGGCCACTATTTTGTTTTCTGTGATGCTCCAAACTGAAGTTACATGCCCCACAGCATAAGAATTGTATACAGTTTTGCATGGTATGACAAAATTATATTCACCAACAAGCTGCCAATACTTATTAGATATATGCGACTCTATCAAGCATTTCTTTATCAGTTTAATTACAGAGTTAGATAGAGAAGCTTCTGTTTACTATTCTGTTGAATTAACTCATTGAATTCTATTCCATGCAAGAATTGCATATGTGTTTGCAAAAATCCACTGGTAATTTCGTGAATACAATATTTGCTACCTTTTGAGTGGAGAGTGTGTTGGGGCACGTAAATTAATGGCAAAAGATGATTGGTTCAAATTTTATTACTGTTTTTATTTAATTTATTTTTAAAAATCAAAATGGTATGTACTGGAATCATTTTTATTTGATATAGTGGCACTTGGAATGGAGTGTTTCAGTGTTATGAACCGTGCCTCTTTTTAGCTTGTGTCAGCCTCCTGTGCTTTAGAGACGAAAAATAACTATTCATTTCATTTATACACAGCCATTGTGTGAATACCACTAAAATGTTTTTACTTTGACTTGCCACAGAAATCCACCCACCCTTGCCTCCCATACCAACACAGGATTTTAATGCAGGGGTATCCAATCAGAAAGGTGCTTCTTTGTCTGGCGACAAGGCAGGTGTAAAAATGCAAAATAAGCGACTTGAGTATCTTAGTAAATGTAGACGTTTGGTTAGAATTTGTTTGCTTATAGTGCTGTCTCTGTACATTGCATTTCTGACTGGATTGGTGGTCATATGGGTAGGATTGCATGCTTTCCTGTCACTTTGATTCATAGTGAATCTGAGAAGTTAGCTAGTAAATAATTAAATAATGCTATAATTAATTTTACAGAAACTTTTTTGCATGACTGTTGGTACAGCAAGCACTGCATATCTTCTTAACACAGTAACACGCACATGCACAAAAGTACCCAGTAAAATTAATTTATAACTGTATGTAATAATTTTTGGTTGTAAAACTGTTATTACCTTCTCATCCTGATTACCCACCTGTCGTTTATATTTTAACTTGAGAAGACAAAATTTGGAAAATTGTCATACAGCATTATTTGAGGAAAGAGTTGAGATATCCTACTTTAATTGCAAATTATTGTGGAACTATTTGATTTGATATAAAATTTAGGCATAACTGAAATACTCAACAAGAAGCAAAATAAATCAGAAAGAAAATTATACAAAGTTAATTAGGTTAAACTGTGAAAATTGGTGATGCAAAAAATTAATTGAGACAAAGTTGATGTAGCTTGTACCAATCAGTAAAAAGCTAACTTTTCAGACAGTTTCTTTGCTTCTCTTTTTTGTTATTTGGGGCTTATTAAGAGTCTTCATTCTTTGATTTGGCCTGAGAATGGGATGATGGCATGACATTGGTACATAAATATTGCTTCTCCAGCAATAGTGGCATTAGCAGTGTTAAGATTCTGCAGGTAAGTTTTCGAATGTTACACATCTTCAGCATCAGTGACTGAAACTTTGGTGTGATACAGCTATTTGCCTTAAATTCATACCCTGATATTCCCACATTTCATTGTCCTGCCTGACAAAGCAGAATGCCACATAATCATAATGCCATTCACAGGCGAGACACCAAAGTCTGTGGGAAACTTTTTACTGTAAGATACTAAACACTGTACTACCACCAATTTTATCATCTCATTTTTACTGATTTTAACATCTCATTTTCTCTCTTTTTGTTATGCCTACTTTGTGTGTCCATGCAGTAATTTGAATGCTTGCAATCTACTGTTACTAAACTGTGTAGATGACTTGGTATTGGAGCAAGGAAGAAGACTACTGAAATCAGGGTCCAAAGTCAAAGGTCAATATCACCAACTGAATGATAAATGGCTTCTGCACAACAGCAGGGTTCGCTCGATACCTTGAAAAGTACTTGAATTTCAATTCATCCTTAAAAATTACTTGAAAATCATTTTTACCTTGAAAAGTCCCTCAAAAGTACTTGAAAATAAGCCTCAGTCCTTGAAAAATATAAAATTAATCGAAAACGAATGTACAAAAGTTTCTTTTCATACCATTATGTCATGTAATCAAAATAAAACTGTTTGCTACTGGGTGGTTTACAACACGTGACCAATCAGATATTTATAATTGTGCTCGGACCTGATTATAGAGAGCATTGAAAAATGTGTGAATCTTTTCCAACGATCATTCTTCTTTGTCAATTTATTTTCTGTGGCAGCGGTACATCTTTGTACTTTAAATCATGGTGAATCAGCTGTTCAAAATCTTGAAACAAAAGATAATGAAAAATATACACAAAAATGGTCACAATTTGTTCTTATTGTATGTCCAAGCTTCTGATATTCGGCATATGATCTAAAATTCGGTAGTCAGCTGGAAGTCTATTATTGACTTTTCGGTGTCGCGACCAAACTTTGGGCGTAAATTATGGCCCTACGCCTGTTAACAGAAAGGCTGCTTACTACACAATGTACTTACATCTGTGTGTGAATGTACCTGTAAAATTTCTATGAGATGATTGTGCAACAGCAGATATAAAAAATAACCTGTGGCAACACACGGCATACTTTCACGGCAGATGATTTTGAGATGCCGCATGAATGCATCATATCATGCATCGAAGTTATTCCAGAAATCGATTTTGTCTGCTCGGAGAAATTCAGGGACATATAAATTATGCAAATTGCTATATATGAGGTCGGCGGCCGATGTGTTTTTGTGAAGTGTGTCGGAGAGAGAAGGTGGGCTTCGGCAATCTCCATAAACTTTGATCACTATTGAATATTCGGGAGGCTACATTCACACCTGCCAAAGGATAAACACGTGTACCTGGCATTGAGAATGCGGGTGATTTATTTGGGTATTTTTCTGCGAGAGCTTACCCATTTCACTTTGAGTAAAATGCCTGGGAAGTGTGAGTTCAGCCCGAATTGATGTCAAAAACAAAATTAAAAGACCTGGTAATAAATTTCCCATATACTTGAAAGTGAAATAATGGTGGATTATACCTCCATAATGAAACATTCAACAAATTTGCCTTTACTAAATAACAGGGCTACCAACTCTGTATCTCAATCAAAATTTCCATCCTGTTGATTTTTGTTTGTAAGTGTTGTGCATTTATTCATCTCATCTTATTTATTGGGTATTGTCAGTTACATAGCAGTGTCTTAGATTGACATTAAGTCACGCCATTTTTACATTAAACTGAAAAATTTCCCATCAGTTTTGAGTAAGCAACTGCTGCTGATATCAATTATTTTTAATTAGCGGCCCATATTTTTTTTTACTGGCCCATTGCTATTAGTGCTCAGCCTTAATGTAGTTGGAGTTAAGACTTTAAGGAACTGTTGAACCTAGTATACGTTATTTGCTATGTAATCTGTAGGGTTCATTTGTTTTTCTTAGAAATAAAGTGTTGTTATTCTTCTAAGATTATTATTTATTTTTTTTTTTATTCTCTATTATAAAGTCTCAAGCCTGTAATTGCACAAATACATGTATTAGGAAACCCCTTGTCAGGAAATTACAACTTTCTCACTAATCCTTTAAATGGCCATTGATAAATATAACTAAAGTACACTGGGTATTGGGGTCCTTGAAATATTGGAAAAAGTCATTGAAAAGTCCTTCAATTGTGTCGCACAAAAGGTGTATGAACCATGAATAACTGCATCATAAACTAAATTGTGCATGTCTTTTGCTTGGAGTTTAGTAGAAGCCTATTGGTTTTGGATTAAAAAAGTCAAAGATGAAGGTCACAGTAACGAAAGAGTAGTTTCTATATTGCATCATAGACTGGGACTACATTTATTTGAACGGTTTGCACTTTAATTTCAGTAGAAGCATGTTGATTATGTGTCAAAAAGTTGGAGGTAAAGGTAGCTGGCTACAAACTAGAAAATGGTTTATGCACAAATCAATTCACTTCTAAACCATGTACCTTCACCAGGTTTGTAGATGACTTAAAACTTGATTTTGGGGTCTGAAGGTCAGAGGTCATGGTGAAGGTGAATCTGAATAAAAATGATGGCTTCTGCTTAGTTAAGTTCAGTTCAAGATGATATACCTTGACCAAAGGTCCAGATCATTGAGACCCATTCGTCAGTAATCTCCAGAGTCAGCCATACCCTAGTAGTGCATACACAGAGGACTATCAGACATCATGGTGGCATATAATGTGCCATTCATGGTACTCTACTTGATATAGTATTGTATTTACCTGTGTTTCTCTTTTTGATCTGTTCATTGGATTTTGCCTGTATTTTGTTTATGCTGTGTTTTTCCATCTTTTGAGTAGATCTTGTTTTCCTTAAAGTTGATATTTTCAGAATCTATTTCACCTACTGCAGAAGCTGCAGTTGATGTCACAAATTTTGTGTTACATGTTTATATAAAGATCAGTGTACTGGAGTATATTTATTGGCATCATATGGTAGAATGTGTACATGTACACTTATAAAAAAAATCGTATGTCAGGCAGATTTACTGCAAAATTTATCATCAATTTTTTCTAATCATTTTACTGGGTGCATTACTAGAAATAATTCAAATGTAAATTGGTCACATGACTGCTCTCATAGCTATGAATATTCTGTCAGGAATTTAATATGGAGGAGCTTGCTGATATTTCCATATGTCGTCTGTATCAGTAATAAAACATTGTTTGATTCTGCAACACGTACTTCAACATTTTATCAATAATGATTATGTTTTTCACTCATATTTTTGATCAAATGGCTGTAAGGCTAGGTGATTTTTTAATATGGTCTTGTTTGTCTGTCATGCATCATGTATTCATCCATCAACAGTTGTGTGTTACCACACTGGAGGTGACATCCCTGATCCAATTTTGATCAAACGTGAAATAAAGGCTTGTATTATTAAGATGTCTGACGAATTTGATAATGAGTGACATCTATGCATACTAATAAGGTGATCTTTTCGCTGATTGGCTGAACTTCTTACCACTCTGTTGGCTCATTTGTGATCCAGTTTTGATCAAGCTTGGAATATATGGTTATATCATCAAGATCTTGTGCAAATAAATAATTAACAAGATCCGCACATATTAATGAGGTTATAATGCTTCTGGCATGGCTTGTTACCCTTCTGGAAGCCATAATTTTGAATGAGTTTGATCAAACTTTAAAGATCTTGTTCAAGTTCAGTAATTAACGCTCTGGTGGCCTAGTGGTTAGAGGGTCTGCCTCAGATGCAAGAGGTTGCAGGTTCTAACCCCAGCCAAGTCATACCATAGACTTATAAAAATGGAACTAGCAGCTGCCTCACTAGGCACTCAGCATTAAGAGGTTAGTGTTGGGACTGGTCGGCCTAATGTCAGGATAATATGACTGGGTGGGACATCATGCTTCATGCCTGTGGCATGATGCCCCAGTACTAGACATCACTATAAACTGTCACAATGCAGATATCATAGCGATATGACTGAAAAATTGTTAAAGCTACATTAAAAATCCAAATCACACACACACACACACACACACACACACACACACAAGTTCAGTAATTAGTGGATGCTTTCATGTTAATGAGGTAATGTTCATGATTATTATGAAGGATATATTTTTGGAATCGGCTGTTACTAGTGTTATCATCTTTTTGTAAATTGCAAGATGATCTTGCTGACATCAGATAAAAAATGTGACGGTTTGCTTTTGCATTCTCTTTATTTTGGATTACTGATCTTGCATATATAGTAGCTCCATGTGGCATGTTAAAGTGGGTGAAAGTCATACAGTTTCTTGGAACTGGACTAGCTACTCAGCAACTTGTTTTTGTTGAATTGCCAAGCTTCAAAAGCTTAGTCTTTTGGTAAGTGTCTCACTGATGTTCATGCTGTAACTATAGATAACTGCACTGTACAGAGAAAAATAAAGTGGTGCATTCATGTACTGGGAATACATCTCTTAGGTTTTATGTGCCACCTTACTGCACTAGATTGGGGGGGGGGGCAGTATCGTTTTTTATTGCACCTAAAAAGGGAAATTTGACTACATCTGCACATCATTTGAGTTCTGTTTCCATTGTATTCATGTCTGCATTTCATTGGTGTTCTGTTTCGATTTCATTCATGTCTGCATTTCAGCAATCATGTTGCCATTTTTAGTTCTACTATAGTCATAGACCTGAAGAACTTGTGGGATAGAGATCCTGTCATCTGTCCATATTTTGTTATTGCTACTCCTTTTAAAAAACTTGAAGGATTGGCATGGAACTTTGCACATGCATTCATTCCAAGGTCTAGTTGATTCTAAATACAATTTGTACCACTAAATTGTCATATAGTGAACAAAAACGTGTCTTTCAAACTAAATTTAACAGTCAGAGGTTGAGTGAGTTCTGGCTTGCAAATTGTCATTGGCTTGCATATAAATAGATGTCATCTTTAAACATAACATACAGATGTGGGGAAAGGTTGAGTTTCATATTTGTTCAGTTAAACAGCATCATTTGGATTAAAGAAAATTTGGTAAATATTGGAGCTTTTAAATGGATTGGACAGTGATTTCAAATGGGGTTTTTGCTGTTAGACTTCTTATGATGTTTAGTTAGTTTTAAATCAGAATGGTGCCAATTTGATGTCTAATTGCCCCCATCTTGAAAATTTTATTACTATTCCTCGAAACAGATTGTCATATCAATATGGGAATTGTCCATGAAGGCATTTTATGATGTTAAGTTGGTCCTAAATAAAAATGTTGGTAAGATATCCAATATATCTACCATGGTGGCCATCTTGAAAATCTTGTTGCTGCTTCTTCAGAATGGATGATTGTGTCGACATGAAGTTTTACTAAAAGACTATGTGATGTTTTGCTGGTCTTGAATGAAAATATTGCCCTTGGACATCCCATTAAGACTTGGATTGCTCTAATCAGGCCTTTGCTTATGTAGCCAAGATGACCATCACCAAAATCTTGTCACTACTTCTACTGAACAGGTGGTCCTATAGACATGATGTTACATTGAAAGATTTACTATCATATATAGTTATCCTAAATAAAAATGGTGCCAATCAATGGTGGCCATCTTAAAATCTTGTTATCCACATTGTCATATTGGTATGGTGTTTTATTCAACGCTTCACTATATATAGTTGGCCATAAAAAAAATTGATGCCAATGTGACCTCCCAAAATTTGAAAAGTCAAATTGTCAAGCCTCAGTTTTCTCCATAGTGGATGGGCACACTGACATTTTAAAATAAAAAACAAAACTTCTTTCTGGCAATATATAGTTATTCGTACATTAAAATGATCTAGAAGCACAAAAGGTTGTCTTGATGGCCAGCCTGAAAATCATTATACGAGTGCTTCTCTAATCAACATAGGGAAGTGGTCATAATTCAAAGAGTTCTCCTTACTTAAAATCTCAAATGTTCAAAGCTATTGCTTATTTTTGGTTAGAGGAAAAGAAGAAATACTGCCCATTATGCCAGTCATCAAGTGTAGCTTGCTCAGTTGTGTGTGTGTGTGTGTGTGTGTGTGTGTGTGTGTGTGTGTGTAGACCTAGATTTATCTGAAATTGTAATAAAAATGTATATCCATCTGGCTGTCTATCTGTCTGGAAATCCTGCACACAGTCCTCTCTCTCTCTCTGAAATGTCATGATTTGACATATTGTATTTTAATTTTGGAATTCAGCTGACAATGAGATCACTAGTTCTTGGTTATCTGTTTCTGTAATGTTTTAGACTGAATACAACAACTCATTCAGCACCCAATCACTAACACATAGTTTTCGCCATCCATTCCTGCCTCTGTTATTTTTGCAGTTTAATTTTATATGTCCCTGAAATATAATGAACATCCTCGTTGAGCTGTAACACAGCATTTCGAAGCTCAGTTTTTAGTGACAGCTCCCAACCAAACTCTCACTTTCTCTCTATGTTGTAAATTTAACCTATGATTATGCTTAACAATCCATGTAAATTCACAACTGTATGTAACAACAACTTTGTTAAAACAACCCAGTACATGCACAACTGTATCTAACAACAACTTTGTTAAAAGAAACAATGTAAATGCACAACTGTATCTAACAAATTCATTAAAACAACCCATGAAAATACACAACTGTATCTAACAAAAACTTTTTGTTAAAACAGCCCATGTATATCCACAACTGTATCTAACAACTTCGTTAAAAGAAACAATGTAAATGCACAACTGTATCTAACAACAACTTTGTTAAAACAACCCAGTACATGCACAACTGTATCTAATAAATTCATTAAATCAACCCATGAAAATACACAACTGTATCTAACAACAACTTCGTTAAAAGAAACAATGTAAATGCACAACTGTATCTAACACTTCATTAAAACAAACAATGTAAGTGCACAACTGTATCTAACAAGAACTTCAGTAAAATAACGCATGCAAATACACAACTGTATCTAATAAAAACTCTTCATTAAAACAACCCATGTAAATGCATATCAGTTTGATGTGCTTATGAAATGAGAAACATTTTACTTGGAGAATAGATCATACTATAAAAATAGTGGCTGCATTAGAAACTTCATGTGCACATCATCTTATTTTGCACTCTATCTTTAATTCTTGTCTTGAGCTGTTCTTTCCCACCTTTTCTGTTATTTTCACTGTTTAATATTATATATTTTTCTACAGTCATGGTTGATATAAAAAAGTTAACATTAACCTTCAGGTTAATGATACGTCCTGCAGCAGTTTTCAGTTATTACTCTCTTACTTTGTATCTCTGGTACACAATTAATGTGTTAATTACCAGTGGTAATTTTCATACAATTAATCATACTTTCATTAGATATCATTCACTCTGCATTCAGGATTTACAGTTATTTTTGATTAAAGATTTTGATGACTTTTTTTCTTAATATATTTTTGATTTTACCGTCAAAAATTGTATTTAAATTTTAGAAATAACCAGTGCAGACATAATGATGGGATCGGCAGGTTATGTCAGTCAGCACGGTTGATTGACAGGGTATGCCACTCAGCAAGGTTGATTAACAGGGTATGCCACTCAGAAAGGTTGATTGACAGGGTAGGCCACTCAGAAAGGTTAATTGACAGAATATGTCATTCAGTAAGGTAATTGACAGAGTATGTCAGTCAGCAAGGTTGACTGACTAGGTATGCCACCCAGAAAGGTTGATTGACAGGGTATGTCAGTCAGCAGGGTTATTGACAGAGTATGTCAGTCAGCAAGGTTGACTGACTGGGTATGCCACCCAGAAAGGTTGATTGACAGGGTATGTCAGTCAGCAGGGTTATTGACAGAGTATGTCAGTCAGCAAGGTTGACTGACTAGGTATGCCACCCAGAAAGGTTGACTGACAGGGTATGTCAGTCAGCAGGGTTATTGACAGGATGTGTCAGTCAGCAAGGTTGATTGACAGGGTATGCTGCTCAGAAAGGTTGATTGACAGGGTATGTCAGTCAGCAGGGTTATTGACAGGGTATGTCAGTCAGCAAGGTCGATTGACAGTGTATGCCAATATGAAGCTTGAATAGCCTTGAGAAATTTAAGTACAACACAATGCCCTTGATTGAAAGTATCATCATGGGATTATTGTAGTCTTTGTTGTCACATGTCTGTTACAGTATAGTTTGTAGATAGTCAGAAGCAAAATTAGGAGCTGATTTTTTACTCCAATTAGATGTTTTGTGAGTGCAGGACCCGAGCCTGAGGTTTGGTTTGCTCTTGCCCCAGATGCATTAAGTCTTTAAAGTGATTGTTTGTGATCTGTTGTGTTGGAGAAATAAAGATTTTGAAATAAAATAGATATTTGTACATTGTTAAGGGTCCAAGAAACTCAAAATAACTTAATGTATAGGTTCATATACATTTATTGCACTAATTTTATCTGTCGCCAAATGAAAGTCAATACTTAGAGAGCATGGTATAAAGTACCATGTCACTAATTGTCCATAAAATAATAGATGAATGAATATTTGACACTTCATCAAATTTGCACAGGCTGAAGACAAATAAAAGGATATTTAGTTAGTGAACTTTACCAAAAATGGCACAGTTTTTGACATCCAGTTGGTTTCCATGAGAGAAACTCTGTGCAGCTAATTTCTGGCAGATCATAAATTGCCAAAGTTTTATATTCTTTTTCCTGGCCTTATAATTTTCTTTTCATTACAGAACTGATATAGCAGTTATTAAAATTATATTAACATTTTCATTATTTACATCCAGTCTCTCTTCAAGTCCATTGGGCTATGATACACTTAGTAGGTAAAAGGTGACATCGTGTAAGTTACAGCATAATGTAATAATTATATTGTTTCAGGTTGTGTAGTCTGCATTGATTTTACAAGTTGAACCTTAAATTCATTCAGGTTTTTACCAGCTGCAGAATCAATAAAAGTTCAACTCCCCAAAATTGTTAAACTTTATGTAATTTTTAGAACTTTTAGCCTTGGTGCTTGTACAGAAGTTATTTAACCTGTGTCATTGTGTGGGTTTTAATGTCCTTCTATAACTGACTTTATCTTTACAAGGTTTGGTTACACTGCTTGCAATATTCACACTGAAGATATCACAGCTTTGGACAGAGAATGTTGGAAAGGCACTAGAATGGATCTGTGCTGTTCTCCTTCCTAACTTTAACCTGGGCCAGGTCTTGATGGACATCTACACCAATTATGGTTATGAGGGTATCTGTGAGAGTTACAATTACCAGGCCATCTGTAAAATTGCCAACATGTCAAATCCATGATGTTTTCCTGGTAAGATTGATTTGGCATTTTAATATAATCAGTAACTTTTAGTACAGCTGATATTTCTTCATCTGTCAAAATGAGCATTGCTAAGTTTTCAGCATCGCAGACCTCGAAATAACCTTTCTTTTTTCCCCAGCAGTAAATAGCATGGCAGAATTGCTTCTTTGAGATTCATGATGATTCAAATGTATGCATCAAAATCCTTTAGACTCCTCCAGAAAGACAATTAATTTGAAATACATAAAAAAAATGTGATACATAAATAAAATTTAATGCATAAATAATATGTAATATATAAATAAAATGTAATGCATAAATAAAATGTAATGCTTAAATAAAATGAAATATATAAATAAAATATAATGCATAAATAAAATGTAATACATAAATAAAATGTGATACATTATATTAAAATATAATACATAAATTCAACAAAGGAATAAACATGCTTGAAGCATCAGGTTTTTTCCTCTGGACTTGAGAACAGGGAGTCCCATTTCTAATAATGAAGGACTCTCCTTGTGGGCTCAAAGGGAAACCCTGAAAGATACTTCTAAATGAGCATCCTAGTAGCGTATTAACAAATGCTTGTGGCTCTATTTTACAGACAAGTGTGGTGGGACATGCTTCACCTTTTACTCTAATTATCTGAAATGGAACAGCCCAGGCATTGGCCGCTACCTTGTTTTTATGGCCATGGAGGGATTTGTGTATTTTGGCATTGTGTTCCTAATAGAGTCTGGTCTGGTCTGCTGTCTCGCCTTAAATACTTGGTGTTCAAACCCAATACTACAGCAGTAGGTTCCATGGTCAGTATGCAGAAACTGAGAGAAGAAGAGAAGACAGTGATGTGATTGCAGAGAGGAACCGAATTAACAATACCAACCTTGCTCAACTGATGCAGACTGACGAAATTATTATTAAGGTAATTTGCAGTTTGTCTCCATTTATGGAAGAATCTTTAAATTTGATTTGCTGATCACTCAGACAGAGCATTCTATGTGACCTGGTCTCAGATGGGGTAAATTGAAATTGGGCAGGAAACATGGAAAACCGTATATGGTATTCACATTTTCAGAAAATTCCATTTGCAGGAAATGAGAGATTTAATTTATGCATTGTTCACATTTGAATCAGTATTTACTGGAATGATTAAAAAAAAAACACTAGCTTTGAACTCATAAGTTTGCATTTCAGTAGAAAAATTCTTTAAACACCCCTCTCCATGGTCTTGTCAACCAAACTAGTCTTGTTGTAGGGGTTTCCATTAATGTCAGTACATGGATATTTTTAGATTCAATTTAATTAAATTGAATTCAGATACAGTGTAGATCAAAAGGTTCAGTCTGATAACTGGATAGTTTTATGTGAGCCCTGATCTAACCTAAAAACTGGTGAGGAAATGTAGGCATCCTTGGATACCCACAGCTGATGAGCACTGCTTTCCATACTTCATTTGCCTTGTTGAATGTCGAAAACAAGATTGCATTATTCTTGGGGTGTCTGAGGATGGACTACCTCATGCTGAAACTTTTTGTGACTGTGGCTTTAAAACTGTCAAAATTAATAATAGCTCCTTATTTTGCATGTATATCACTGTTATAATAACTTTATGTTCAGACCATTTTTCAAAACATATTTCTTGCCATTGATGATGTATTTCAGTGTTTAAACTTCTTATGTAAAAAGTTATGGTTACATATACCATAATCCAACTGCAAACAACAGGGACCCCGATATGCCTCTCATTATGTGCTGGCAGATGAATGTGTTGGTATGTTTCACTGATTGTTCTTAACAAACTTCAGTGATCCAGACTTCTCTGTGTATTATGCAACAGCAGATCTGGGTCTTTATAGTTTGTATTTGGACTTCTAAGCAAGAATTGTGGTAACTGCAAATGCCAGACCCTTTATCCCTTCGCAGTTGGAAATTAGTTTTTCATGATAATAAGTGGTATAAAAGACTTTTACAAAGTACTTCTGAAATCTGATGTTACAGCAACCATGAAAAAGAAATGGAATAAAAATGTCAATTTGAATATGGATTTTTGGCCTGAAATATATTCTTAAGTACAATAGAAACAAGAAATGGCAGGCAGTATCAGTGATACATGCACTATTAGTTGACCCATCTGCATGCCAACAAGATGCCAACAGTTCCAACAAGATGGGTCATTATCTCATGTTGGCCACTGCTTTCATTTCCAAGAACAAGCTACCGTTCATGAATAATCAGGCTTTGGTATTAAATACCTGTCTGCTCTGGACACTTCATCTTAAGGTCATCTACAGGAACCAGTGCAAGCTATGAAGTGGTACTTGAGGAAGACTGAACAGTTTCACTGAGGAAGATTCCACCGCTAATCCCTCACAGAGGGAAAGGACGATACATTAACACACTTTCTTCCAGGACAATTTTGGTTATTCAGTCCACATATTGGATTTAGATTGGAGTACACTTCTCCAGCTTTTTTCTTAGAGATCTTGCATACTGAAAGACTTGACTCAGTCTGGTGGGACCCATAGTCTTGGTGCAAACAGGTTACCTTTCCAGATCGTTCAGCAGCTGCATAAGGACACTGCTTCACAACACTGGTTATTTGGGAGGGAAAATGTTTCCCTTTTGAAGCCACTTCACGACATATGGAGTCTATTTTCCAGTCAGGTTATCCAGCAGCTGTCTCACATGCCTTAGGGACTGAAGATGGTCTTTCCAGGGTAAGGGGATTATCTCAATCTCACACCTAAGGTATTATGATCAGGTAATGTATTTGAAGAAGAAACCATTTTTTTTTTTTTAATAAAATATGTATCTTCGATAATATTTACCCGATCATAATACACATACACCCTGCCAGCCTCCCTGCAGTTACATCCATATAGAGAGTGTATCTTCCATTCCAGTCACAACTGATAATTTCACAGGATTTGGCACCAATCACGGTATAAAATGGAGGTCACTTTCTACTTGGGCAGATAATTTTTAACTTTTTTAGCTGCAATGTTTTAATCTGGTAGGGCTTGAATGAGTTCACTGAAGAACAGGTGGCAATGCTCCTTCCCCCTCCATCAGGGTCCTCAGCCTCCTCCCACCTCAGGCTGAGTGTTGGAGGAGGAAGAAGTCAGTGCATTTGGTAAGACATTAATTGAATTTTACTGCCTCTTCCACCCATATTTGTGTATGAAACCTTTGAGTTCTGAAGACAGAAAGATTCCCTCCAGTTTGTAGATAGTCTTAGGGTCTACACTTCATCCTGAATGTATGTTGCTCATGTATTTCACGGTGGTCCAGGAGCTTAGAGTTTGTCAGGCTGCAGAATGAGTAGTCTGTCCCCACTCCACCCCCACACATACAATGCTTTGTTAGCCTTTTCTTCACCTAGTTATAGACTTCTCACCAGTTTAACCCCTTTGAGTTTCCAGAAAAAAAACAAAAAAAAAAAAACATAAGAAGCATTGTAGTTTAAGGTTCGTGCACTCATTAGAATCACCTAGCATGCATATCTATTTTCTGCAGCCACCTTCAGTCTTTTGAAAGACAAATCTTTGTCTTCAGTATGACTTCAGCAGTTGCTGGAGGCTATAGCAAAGATATGGAGACAAGTTTTCTATGTCCTTGGCACTCTTTTAGGAACTGCTTTAACTCCGCAAGGACGCTGCTATGGAAGGGTCAGACATCTTGTTAGACCACAGCAAGAACCTTCCAATGTCTGTTTCTCATGAGGTGGAGACAAGATTTGGAGGCTTCATCCCCTCCATGGTGTCTCAGGATTTGAGGAACCCATAACACCAGTTATTTGCAGCTGCTCCTGGCCCATTCAAGCAGGCCAAGACGCATGCTCACCCTGACTGCCCTTTGGGATCTTCTCCCAAAGTTTTCAAGTAGATGCAGCTTTAGTAGTCTTGTATGCAGCCTTAACTCTAAGCTCCCTAAATAAAGTGACCAGAAAGGGCAAGGAAGGAAGTCGTCAGAGGAAGGGGGTCAACTCAAGAGACTCACACTCTCTCATACCATGTCTTCCTTTTCCCAGTATCCACATAGGTGCTCAGCTAGCCTTCTTTTCAGTGGCTTGTTTTGGCATCATAGACAATGTGTTGGTCCTATCCACTCTAAAGAATGACTGTCAGCTTCACTTCAGGAACATCTTCTACTATCATGGACCCCATCTGAATTTCAAACCAAATCATGTCCCTCGTAATGGCTGTCCAGGCCAAAACCTCGTCAGCTCATCTTTACCTCACATTCCCAGGACTCAGAACTTGGCAGACTTGGTTCCTCTAGTAAGACATTACTTGCATCCTCTCCAGTTCCTGCTTCTTGCAAACTTGAGACTACACATGTACATCCATCTGCTTGAAAAACCCTGGGATACAATTTTCACCACCACCAGAATTGTTGGCTAAATCTGAACTGTTTCTGACCAGAGTCCCAATTCGCACCCGAAACTTCACTCATTCTGTAAACCAATATTTGCATCAGATTTGGGTCAGGTGCTCACCTCAAACAAGAGGTCTTAGTTTTACAGGAATCCTTGTCTCAGGAAGAAGCAATTCATATAAACAACTTTGATATGTGGGCAGTGTTTCTAGCCCAACGGGGTTTGTATCAGCCTCATATGAAATCATTGCATGATGTTCACCTCAGACAACACATCAGTAGTAGCATACCTCAGGCAGCTGGGAGATGCACATGCTTTTCTCTTTGTGTGGAGTCTGGAACCACCTCCCATAGACAGCCTTGAAGATCACTCTCAGAATCTGCCGTATTGTGTGCAGTAGGAATATATCCTTGTAGACAGTCTTTGTTAGAGGGGGCCATGCAGTCCTCATTGGTCTTTGCAACAGTTGGAAGCAGAGTCATGTTTCCAGATCTGGGAGAGACCCTTGGTGGACTTGTTTGCAATGAGACTGAACAACAAACTCCTCATTTATGTCTCCAGTCCCAGATTAGATGGCCTTGGCAGTGGATGCCTTCAGTCTAGTGGGAATGATTGTTCACTTTTCAGAATGACTCTACAGGTGCTCCACCAGTCAGGATCTCCAAGGCTGGGCAAATCCTAGTAGTCATCCTTTGGCCCCAAAGGTTGTGGCTCAGCAACAAATTCAGCTTGTTGGTAGATGAGCCCAGGAACCTTTCACAGAGGAGGGACCTACTGTTGCATCCAAGGGGTCTGTACTCCACAACTGCCCTCAGATTCTTGACTTTCACATTTGACTCGCTGTAAGCAATCAATCTGTCAGGACCAGTTTTTTAGCAAGGTTGCCAACTGCATTGTTCAAGCGATGAGGCAGTCCACTTCAAAAAACTACAATGCAAGTTGGATAATCTTCTGTGATTTGTGAAGTAGGAAACACGTAAATCCTAGTGGTTCCCCTTTGAGCACAGTTTTAGATTTTCTTCTTTTTCATTTTGAGGCACTAACAGCTCCCTCGCTAGGCACTCAACATTAAGAGGTTAGTGTTAGGACTGGTCAAACTGATGTCAGAATAATGTGACTGGGTGGGACATCATGCGACATGTCTGCGGCATGATGCCCCAGTGCTAGACATCACTATAAACTGCCCCACTGCAGACATCATAGCAATATGACTTAAAAAATTTTAAAGCCACATTAAAAATCCAAATCACGAATCACAAATGATTTTGAGGCAAGAGAATGTTTGGTATTCACAATTAAGGGCTATAAGGCAGCCCCTTCAGATACTCCCAGGTTCTCAATGTGACCTGTAATTGTGTTGGACCCTCATCTTTCTGATCTCATCAAGTATTTTGAACTTCAGAGACCATTATTCATTCACTGTTGCCTGTGTGGAATCTTGTGTGTATTCCTTGTGTATTTTCAAGACCCACTTTTGAACTGTTGAGTGAAGCTTCCTTCAAGAACATTACTCTTAAGACTATATTCCTGCTCTTCTTGGAGTCTGTGAAGAAAAAGAGCAAGCTTTATGTCTTGTCTGTGGAAAAGGGTTTATGTTCAGTTCTTTTGTAATTATGAGTCCATTTCTCCTCCTTGCCAGCTTTGATTTCTGGCTGAGCTACCCTTAGTCCACTTTTGAGATCCACAGACTCAGTCACATCTAAACTGGGGATGACCAAGATAGACTCTCTTGCCAAGTTATGGAGAAGGAAGGGTCAGAAGCATAACATTCTACCAATTAAGGGTTCCTCAGATATTTCAGCATCCACTGTTTCCAGATGGATTGCCATCACTATCAACAGAGCTTGTCGGTCCCTCACCACTACCTTCTCATTTTACTTTTGATCTTTGGCATACCAGAGTGAAGTCATTTGGAGAGTAGGGACCAATAGTAATGGCA
>JAECUM010022180.1:0-34316 GCA_016617855.1 Megalonaias nervosa | reverse complement strand
ACACAACATGGAAAGGGCATACATCAAACAGCCAATCAAAGACAGTAATATTAATGATTGTGAACCATAGTATACACAACATGGAAAGGGCATACATCAAACAGCCAATCAAAGATAGTAAAATTAATAATTGTGAACCATAGTATACACAACATGGAAAGGGCATACATCAAACAGCCAGTCAAAGATAGTAATATTAATAATTGTCAACCATAGTATACACAACATGGAAAGGGCATACATCATACAACCAGTCAAAGATAGTAATATTAATGATTGTCAACCATAGTATACACAACATGGAAAGGGCATACATCAAACAGCCAGTCAAAGATAGTAAAACTAATAACTGTGTACCATTGTATACACAACATGGAAAGCGCATACATCATACAGCCAATCAAAGATAGTAAAACTAATAACTGTGTACCATTGTATACACAACATGGAAAGGGCATACATCAAACAGCCAATCAAAGACAGTAATATTAATAATTGTGAACCATAGTATACACAACATGGAAAGGGCATACATCATACAGCCAATCAAAGATAGTAATATTAATGATTGTGAACCATAGTATACACAACATGGAAAGGGCATACATCAAACAGCCAATCAAAGATAGTAAAATTAATAATTGTGAACCATAGTATACACAACATGGAAAGGGCATACATCAAACAGCCAATCAAAGATAGTAATATTAATAATTGTGAACCATAGTATACACAACATGGAAAGGGCATACATCATACAACCAGTCAAAGATAGTAATATTAATGATTGTCAACCATAGTATACGCAACATGGAAAGGGCATACATCAAACAGCCAGTCAAAGATAGTAATATTAATAATTGTGAACCATAGTATACACAACATGGAAAGGGCATACATCAAACAGCCAGTCAAAGATAGTAATATTAATAATTGTGAACCATAGTATACACAACATGGAAAGGGCATACATCAAACAGCCAGTCAAAGATAGTAAAACTAATAACTGTGTACCATTGTATACACAACATGGAAAGCGCATACATCATACAGCCAATCAAAGATAGTAAAACTAATAACTGTGTACCATTGTATACACAACATGGAAAGGGCATACATCAAACAGCCAATCAAAGACAGTAATATTAATAATTGTGAACCATAGTATACACAACATGGAAAGGGCATACATCATACAGCCAATCAAAGATAGTAATATTAATGATTGTGAACCATAGTATACACAACATGGAAAGGGCATACATCAAACAGCCAATCAAAGATAGTAAAATTAATAATTGTGAACCATAGTATACACAACATGGAAAGGGCATACATCAAACAGCCAATCAAAGATAGTAAAATTAATAATTGTGAACCATAGTATACACAACATGGAAAGGGCATACATCAAACAGCCAGTCAAAGATAGTAATATTAATAATTGTGAACCATAGTATACACAACATGGAAAGGGCATACATCATACAACCAGTCAAAGATAGTAATATTAATGATTGTCAACCATAGTATACGCAACATGGAAAGGGCATACATCAAACAGCCAGTCAAAGATAGTAATATTAATAATTGTCAACCATAGTATACACAACATGGAAAGGGCATACATCAAACAGCCAGTCAAAGATAGTAATATTAATGATTGTCAACCATAGTATACGCAACATGGAAAGGGCATACATCATACAGCCAATCAAAGATAGTAATATTAATAATTGTGAACCATAGTATACACAACATAGAAAGGGCATACATCAAACAGCCAGTCAAAGATAGTAATATTAATAATTGTGAACCATAGTATACACAACATGGAAAGGGCATACATCATACAACCAGTCAAAGATAGTAATATTAATGATTGTCAACCATAGTATACGCAACATGGAAAGGGCATACATGAAACAGCCAGTCAAAGAAAGTAATATTAATAATTGTCAACCATAGTATACACAACATGGAAAGGGCATACATCAAACAGCCAAAGATAGTAATATTAATAATTGTCAACCATTGTATACACAACATGGAAAGGGCATACATCAAACAACCAGTCAAAGATAGTAATATTAATAATTGTCAACCATAGTATACACAACATAGAAAGGGCATACATCAAACAGCCAGTCAAAGATAGTAAAACTAATAACTGTGTGCCATTGTATACACAACATGGAAAGGGCATACATCAAACAGCCAATCAAAGATAGTAAAATTAATAACTGTGTACCATTGTATACACAACATGGAAAGGGCATACATCAAACAGCCAGTCAAAGATAGTAATATTAATAATTGTGAACCATAGTATACACAACATGGAAAGGGCATACATCATACAGCCAATCAAAGATAGTAATATTAATAATTGTGAACCATAGTATACACAACATGGAAAGGGCATACATCATACAGCCAATCAAAGATAGTAAAACTAATAACTGTGTACCATTGTATACACAACATGGAAAGGGCATACATCAAACAGCCAATCAAAGACAGTAATATTAATAATTGTGAACCATAGTATACACAACATGGAAAGGGCATACATCAAACAACCAGTCAAAGATAGTAATATTAATAACTGTGTACCATAGTATACACAACATGGAAAGGGCATACATCATACAGCCAATCAAAGATAGTAAAACTAATAACTGTGTACCATAGTATACACAACATGGGAAGGGCAGTGAAAGATAGTCAATAATGGATGTAAACCAGTTCTATTAGGCAATCATTTTATATTCTTAATCTTACCAGCTCATATTGAGAATTCTAGCACGATTTATAAAAAAGGATAAAACTGAATAGTACAGCAATTCACTATGATTAATGACAAATGCAAGTTTAGAGAACGGAAATGCATAATGACTTTCGAAACATAACTGACATTTATTAGTTATGTATTAAATCGGAACATAGTTTTGATTCCGAACTTCAGCTTTGGAGGAAGAAAAACAAATAGCTTGAAATATGTGAAATATTCAACTATATTTGTATTCAGGGTATTTCAGCCTCGTCATTATTTGCACAACGATTCAGGGAAAACCACTTTCGATGGAATCCTTTTCAAACGAACGTTTCAGGGAGCAGAAACGTTTTTCTTTATGAATAGAATATCTGAAAACGTCATTTAATATTATATAGAGTTCGTGACATATTTAGACTTTGATCAGAACTTCGATTCACCCAGAAATACCCCATAACCGACTTTGCTATCAATGGTAGAAAGTGTATTTTGTATCTGTAAATACGACCTTGACTTTCCAGTAACATGAGACACCGCTATCTCAAGTGCTAAGTACATGCTTGGTTAGAAAATAACCACTTCACAAAAACGGAGATGCCATAAAACCATTGAACAATTCCTGCAGAAGGGTTCAAGTGATTATACGTACATCTTCGGTCGTTAATTAAAGGCAGTATTACATTTTTAAGGCAAAATTAATTCGATGAGCTCAGAACGCAAAAGCACTTTGCTGGTGTGTAGAGCCTCAGTCTGCAAAATGAACTCCCTGAGAAAGTTTGAAAGATATGAACTGCACAGACCTCTATCTTTCTCATAAAACTACTTTCACTTTTCAAATATTGAACAATCTGCCTCCAACTAACAATTCTTAATTTAAAAAATTTGGTTCTATGCACTGTAAGCTATTTGGCAGTACAAAGTTCTGCCCGAAGCCATCACTTTAATGCAATACAGTGCGTGTGTTATATGAACTTACTCGAGAATTAATTTTTTCGTCCAATTATAAGACAGGTAAGAGCTTGACTCATCCTCTTCCAACATAAATTATAAACTATAATTTACAATTTCTATGTAACCTATGCTTTACTGAAGTAGTGGCCTAGAGCATCATAATTTGCGGTAAAACTGCTTAGCCGATAATCGATTTTTGCATTAGAATAGAAGTTAGAGAGAATTATAGAGAAGGCTATAGGAACACACACACACACACACACACACACACACACACACACACAATATATATATATATATATATATATATATATATATATATATATATATATATATATATGAAGTTAAAGAAATGTGAATTTATTTAGAACAAATGTGATTAGCTTGGCTGTGATATACAAAAGTACGTATAAAGTCATATCACACTACCGTGTTTCCATAAACACACTCTAAAATGGATTACAGGTCCATTGTTTCAAATATCTATTATCCTATACTTCCTCTACATCTGGATTTAGTCACGCAAGCTTTTCTCATTTTACAAGTCACTGTATAAGACATAAACTCCGTAAATTCTTACGGTTTTCCATTGTATGATCGTATGATACAATATATGGCAATTGAAAGAACAAATGGATACGAGCAAAACAATTGTGCAGGAACGTGATGGTTGAGAAAGATGTTTTCGAGCGGTCACATTTCAGCTTGATCATTCTTGGATGAAATATATGAATTTAGTTTGTGATATTTCAAGAATGCAACCATTATGAACTGCTAGTTGATGAAGGACGCAGGCTATGTTTATTACATTACAGATATTTGAATTCGGCGATGTAACTGCTTCCATTCTCGTCGCATCAACGGCAGATGCCATATTAACTGAAATCAATTAATCTAATGGCATCAGTTCTGATTCATTCGGAAGGAAATATTTGATAATAGATTGTTGTCCGCGGAATGATAAATGCTGTGCCAAAGTTCTGAAACAAGCCCCAACTGAACAAAACAATGTAAATTTGGGCACAATATTTGGAGTATTTTAGGGACATTAAAACTGTTTAAAAAAAAGAAATAATCGCTTACGAGTAGTACCCAAGAGTCTACTAAAACTCGTGGGCGTAGCTTGCGTTGCGAAATGAAGGCCTTGTTATAAATCGCAACAAAGTTAAAAGCAGCAAATAGCTAATCTAATTCTACTCATATAATCTGCAGCCTGTCTTCTACCGAGAAAATGCATGCATATCGTTCCTGATTCGGGTGGATAATTATTGCTACCGAAAGTTAGGCTATATTTTTTTACTGTGTGTTACCTTTATGACAGTGCTATCTAGGATTTGTTATCCATTTTTCCATGTACATAAGTGCATTTTTTTTACAGGGACTCTGGGTAGCCGAATGGTCATAGGTGCTCGCCTTTACTAGCCTCATACCTCTGCGCGTTTGGGTTTGAGCCTCGGCTTAGCCAACGTGGATATGAAAGAAAGCTAGCCAGTAGCTTCCCTGGGGTAGGTGGTTCTTAATGGGGTCTTCGCATGTTTTTTCTATGCCAAAATATTCTGGCCGCCATGTAGAGCCTCTCATGTGCTGAAAAATGGCGTTAAACCCACAAGCTACATATTGTTACTAAGAGGGGATTGAAGAGACAAACATGTGCCAGATTTCCCCGTGTAGAGAAAGAAGTACATATTGTTACTAAGCTCTGAGAGTAAAAAGACATGTGCTACATTTTACTGTCGGTTGCTTATTTTAATACCACAAATAGTAAAATAATACGTGACAAAAGCATTGAAAAACAATTGTCCAAATGACCTGCTCCTTTATTTTATGCAAATTTTAAATCTAAGCAAGCGTATACAATTTAAAAGATACGAATAAATATCAACAGGAGAGAGAGAGAGAGAGAGAGAGAGAGAGAGAGAGAGAGAGAGAGAGGTGGGGGCCGTTTTGTGATCAGTTAGTGTTAGTTACATTATTTTTTGTTGCTCGTTACTTTATGACCTTGACCGCTCAGGTAGCCTAAGTGGTTAGATCGTCCGCCTCGGATGCAGGAAGTCGTGGGTTCGAACCTCGGCAGAGTAATACCAAAGACTTATTTATAATAAAAAAAAATATGGTACCAGTGGCTGCCTCGCTTGGCGCTCAACATTAAGAGGTTAGTGTTAGACTGGTCGGCATAGTGGCAGGATAATGTGACTGGGCGGGACATGATGTTGCATGTCTATGGCATGATGCCTCATTGTTAGACATCATTATAAAATGCCACTCTGCAGGTGTTTGCAATTTGCTTGTTGAATAATATTGGATATATCTGCTTGAAGAAATGGGCTTTGCAAAGAACACACCGATTCAGCCGACGTGAACCGTTCTGATTGGGTATATTATATTAAGTCGCTTAATGCATGGAATTAGAAGAAGAAAAAAAACTTAAAGCAAAGAGGACAATATTTATAATACAAAGTAACTCCTGTTTCATCTAATCTTTCTCGTTTTTTAGCTGTTTCTTTCTAACATGAGATTTTATTTTCAGTTTCCAAAAACAAAAAAAAAGTTCGATCAAAGCAATTTTGAGGAAATTGAATTTTTGAAATAAAACACATGTATGCTCGTCATACGGTCTGCACGCGAGATAAGACATTACATTTATTTTCGATTGGTCACCCACATGAGCAAGACGGAATCAAGAATTTAGTTAGTCCGAAATAGATTATGTCTCAACAGAGCTAATAAAACAGAAGCTAGCCGATTACCGCAGGCTGTGGTCAGTGATGCTACGTTTTGTTCGGTTTTGTTATGAACACTTTGAAAGTTTTGATACTCTTTAGAGTTTTTCCTGTTTGTTAATATTAATCATTACGAATTCTTATCATAAATCGGAACAAACGATTTTCAAAGGATAAAGACAGGTAAGGACATCAAATGAGATTGTCAGATTATAAATTATTACAGACTGTTTGTGTGTTATGCCTGCTTAGTAAGCATTGTTTATTAATGATTTTATCAAAGTTACAGAAATTCTGTTTGTCTCATCTTTGTTGATAGTCGACGTATTGATAATGTCATTCAGTGCGGTGATGTTGTTTCTAATTAAAACAAAAACTCTACACAGTAACCGGCTTCTAGATTAAATTAGGACAAAAGAAGCTTCATTAACAGCCAGATTTAATTTCGATGTTAACATGGCAATTATTTGAAAGAGTCAAGCAAGCCTGAACAGTCATGTAGCAATTTTGAAGTTATTCAGGTAATTATAAGTTACACTTGAACATTGACTTAATTCACATCGCTATTTTCTATATGTAAAGATTACTGCTGAATCCCACAAAGTCATATGATTCCTCCAGTATCTTTTATTTACAATTCACAGCATGAAATGTTCCTATGCTAAATTCTTAAATGACCAGGCTGCAGATTCTGCACCCCACCCCCCCGCATAACAAAAGTAAATGGCCACCAAAATTAGAATGGTTTGACCCCTCCCACCATACGGTTGTTGTGCAAAGGGAAAAGGAGGCAGCAAATTTTTCCCACAAAAACAAGAAAGAACCAGTTATGTCGAGCTCTCTGTGCGCATCATCAGGCGGTAGTGGTAAAATTCAGTAGAGATATCCATTTTACCATAGTCTTTCACGCCATAAATTATAACGTGCTATTTCTTGTATTATATTTGTTTATAATGGAATTCCTTTTACATAATTAGAGGTAATGATTATCAGTTTCTTTTCTTAATCCTCAATGCTTACAGAAAAGACTTTAAAAGATGTTGTATTTGGGGTTTCTTTCCAAATGTTTTCTTTGGAAATTAGAAGTTTAAATGGCATTGGTTGGATAGATTCAGTCTACACTTTTACAAAGTCTTCATCTATATTTCGGATTATGGAAACTTATCACGGATGGCATTAACGCCAAACGTATTGATACTTGTCGTGTCTTTTCTTCCCAGAAATGTTTAACATAGGAATATATACATTTATGGTCAGAAACTTTTGGTACGACAATGGCCGTGTCGGTCGTACAGCCCTAAGATAGCTTTGAAGTAATTTACACGCACGCGACAGTATACAGGCAAGCGTCATTTTAGATTTTTAAAAACGAAGATATTGTTTTAATGAAAAATAGGAGGACAAGCTAACAATATAGTTTGGGAAAATTTGTTCACTGAAATTCTGTATCAAAAGCACTCGTTTCTGTTAGTAGAAAGGGAAATTATTGACCGTATCCACTACCCTTCTACAAGTTTACTTACACAACCGTAAATGAGACATCCCAGGACTTTCTTCTATGTTAGATTTAAATATCTTATTGATGAGTATGATCCTTTCACTCCAAGCTTTACCGTTGCTTCCTGTCTTGTCCATTTGAAAACACCCTTAATTCACATACTTCCGTTCTATTTCGCTGCATTCAATTATGAGAGACCCGGGTGGCCGAGTGGTCCAAAGTGCTCGCCTTTACCGATCACTACCACCTTACCTCTGTCCTCGTGGGCTCGAGGCTCAAGCTCGGCCAATGTGGGTATGTGAAAAAAGCTTACCAGTAGCTTCCTGTGGATTGGTGGTTCTTACCGGGGTTTTCACGGGTTCTTCCTCCACCAGTTATGCTGGCCGCCATGTTTAGCCTATTGTGTGCTGAAAAATGGTGTTAAACCCGCCTCAGCAACATTAAGTTATGATTGGTGATTCACTTACACTGCCATTATCTGATATGAGATGGCAGTACAATGTGTTCCTTAGAAATGTACAATTTAATTTTAACACACGACTCCTGTCACATTATTTTTTTAATCAATATATGCTTTGTACGTATTGGAAAAATGTTTAATATGTTTTAGTTCAGGAAATATGATACATTTTATTTTCTTAGAAGTCTTCTACTGGTCAGCTTGTATCCACATATAACTAGTTATTTTAGCATTGTAAAATGAAATCCTGCTAACTTCTCTCGTCAATTAAATGCCAGAATGTTAGATTGAAACCGTATTAGGCGTGAACGAAATACACGTTCTAAGAACGTTACATATCCTCGCTTACACTGATAATACCAACTCTGAAATCATTCTCAACATCAAGTGTCCATCATTCTGTTTTTGAAGAATTCAAAGTTTCGTTTAAAATTCCACAAGTAAAGAAATGTATAAATACCCTAAGCTGCTAACAAAACTCAAATCCAATATAGAGTACCTCTTGAGATAACGGATTCCCGATTGTTACAAATGTTGTTTACAGGTCATATATTTTGTGTAAATCATGAATTCAACCCTGATCGGATTATTTAATGTCTTGATTATATTCGTCAAATATGGCACTTTAATATGGCGTTGTCCCAAAGAATCAATATGTAAGATTTTGCATTGTCTGAGAATTTGTATCCTTTTAAACGAGAGCTTCCCTTAGTTTTAGCACGTGATTTGAACATTTAATCACAATATTAGATCTATATAGGCATTATTGTTATCTTCTCAAGAGTTTATACCAAATTTTAATCCATTTAATATTTATTTCCCTCCAAATCAAAATTCCGCAAAACTGAATAAATACTATTTTATGAGGTTCTTTCAGAAGTTTTGAGCAGAGCGTATGAGAAATCTTCATTGCACGCTTTCCTTCGCAAAAATTGCTAAGTTGATAAATGTATTAATATTATTTTGAGATTGCTATAGGCATGGATTTATTCTTGGTGTAATTGTAGATCCAGTATTTGAGCTGAGATAACAATTATGGATGTCTTAAAGAGAAAGTTATGCTAGAATGAACCTAACAACACACGAAGGAGCGTGTTAGCCTGATTTCTATTAAGACCTTTCTTTCCTACGTTTTAACAGAGATTATGAAAGTATCTCTTTTTCATTCCACTTCGCTTATATATTGACACAGAAACTGATCGCGGCGCAAACTGAAAATGGTTTTCCAACGTTTCAAGCTAAACAGGCTCAGCGTTAGGGGAATTAACAGCCTACATATACGAAATATACACCAAACATACACCAAACACAACTTCTCAAAAAAAATTATGGTCTCCTGCATATTAGACTCTTTAGGTGGAATTTGCATAAGAGATACAAAAATAAAAATCTGTCTTACAATAATAAACGAGCAGGTTATTGCGTCTGTCACATAGACAATTAACGTGTTTTGACATTGTTCCAGGGTGTGAACAAAAGGACGGAAGCACAACACGACAAGAAATCAACGCCATCTACAAGATTTGCAAAAGAAATTATATTCCGGTAGAGTTATGTATGGAGGTTCTAAATAAAAGATGTAAATAGAATCATAAAACTGAATAATGGGCAATAATAATAATAATAATATTAATAATAATAATAAATGTAATTACTAGGGTAAATATTACCGCAGGTGAAAAGCTGATGACTGGTTGTTATTTTGATAAGATGGCAACTGGAAGGTTATATTAGATTTTTTTCAATGTCTATTCGAATTGTAATAGTTGGCGAGTTTCGCGTTGTTGCGAATTTGGATTTTGTGGTTATTCATTCGATCTCTGAAATCAACGGTTCAACCAACATATTGAATTGCTCAGATCTTGCTTGTCAGAAGATAGACTGCATTCTTGGCTCGACATCCTAACTTCTGATGTCGAACTCCAGGGAGACTCAGTCTTAAGCTTATGTTTGCAAATCAGGCAACGCTTGTTTTTGCAACAGTATATCTCCTGAATCTGTGGTCTCATTAGAAATTACTTTGGCACGTACCAGATATTCCTTGAGAGTTTTAGGACTACAGTATAGTGCCAATGCTTCAGAATGATCTGGTGTAAGTTTGGGGCCTGAGGTGGAAAGTTATTCCTTTCAATGTATGTCCAGGAAATATTTTTGTGATCAATCTGGTGTTAGCCTGGATCTCTGAATCATTCCTCGCTCAGTTAATTTCTTGACTAATACTGCCAGTACTAGTATCGTGACCTCGTTTATTCACTGAAGTGTCAGATATTTGGACAGAATTTTTCTAACATGAATAAAAAAGTAAACAATGTTTTTGCGGTATCTATATCTCACCGCAAAGTCGGTCCGCGAAGCAAAGACAACAAGCTGTCGAATGGTACCGATGTCGTACCTAACCATGCTTAGTCCCAATCAGACCAAAGACTGTCATATATTTTCTACATTGCTCTGGTTTATATTGGTCCATACTAGTAGGCGATTATAACTGAGTATCCTGATCATTTCAGGATCAATGTATTTTATGTCCGCTTAAGGTCTATATCAAAATCATATATGTGCAAACTGATGTTGATCAGAAGTTGAGATTGCTCTAGGGTTATCTGCAGAACGCAAAGATAGAAATAACAAATTTGCCAATTATTATTCCAAGCACAGTCAGTACTTGGGATGTGTGGAGGGTTGTAAGCTATTCTGGAAGATTCATTGTTCGACGAATGGAATAAAATTAACTTCGAAACCATGTACCTCTGATTGAAAATAGCAGACAGCCGTTCCTCTTCCCCGACTAACTTGTGAGCCAAAACTAAAATTTTCTGAAGATATAGCCCTTGCTGAATCACCAACAGAAATGATTAGCAACAATCCTTAAAATTAACTGTTCAGCTTATAAGATTGTGCATACAAAAATGTGTCTGGGGGACAACCATATGTAAGTAAATGTTATCTACTCCGATTTAAAATATAAACTAATGATGTGAAATATTTTGGAAAGAAATGATGTGTTCAGAGAGCATCGTGTAGAATTTTTAATTTTTTCCTCGATTTTAGTGTTGTTATTTTTGTGATACAATGATATGTACCTTTGTACAACTAATAAATATAAATATAAAGCTAGTCATAAGTTCATGTTTACTCCACCACTGGGAGTTGAACAATCATGATCTGCTATCCAAATTAGAAGGGCCATATTTTGTTAGAACTATCCCCAATACCAAATCGTTCTGAAGTTCGGCCACAGGAGTCAGCTTTCTTTAGAATCAATCAAAAGATAACATTTTGAGCTAAACATGTAATCTATTTCCTGACATGCAAAATCTGTATTATTCACTACGTTGGAAGAAAGCTTTGATTTCAGAAAGCGAATGAATAATTAACTACAAAAGCCACATTCGCAAGAAAATTAGCGCGAAACTTGATAACGACTTCAATTCAACTAGACATTGAGTACATTCCATCGAGATACTAGAGGAATGAGTAGTCTAACCAGTATAGATTACACACGTAAGGAGAGCAGCAACTTTGTGGTTAATCCTGCCGTTCGGACCACCTCGGTTATTTACGAAACAAGAAATGACCAAGAAGTTGGAAATACATCGAACAATTTTTTTTTATGGTCATATATCAGACGAGCATATGGGATGGTATGTGGTCTGACGTCAGTACGTCAGTTAGTACAAGTTTGTTATGGCTACTATTCCTAAACTTATAGCTACTATTCCTAAACTACTCTGAGGGTTGTCATAAAAATCTCCACTCACAATCAGTTAGACCTACACGAATGATGCAGCTCGCAAATCCAATATACGGCCATAGCGTTCACGTTGAAAATCTTGTTATCGCTACTCCTCTTGATCGGATGGTAATGTCAACATGGAGTTTTCACTAAAAGACTTCTTATGATGTATAATTAGTCCTAAATAAAAATGATGCTGATCTGGATCCAATATGGCCGCCATAGCGGCCATCTTGGAAATCTTGTTATCGTTACTACTGCATGGGATTTGCACGGAACGATGTCCTATGCTGTCTAGTTGCTCCTAAATACAAATGGAACTGATATGAAGTCCAATAAGGCCACCACGGGAGCCATCCTTAAATTCTTATCTCAACTCCTTCTGAACAGAACTTTATGTTTGACGTGGCGTTTTCACCAAAACTTCTTGGTCTCAAACATGGTGTCGATCTGATATCCAATACGATCGTCACACAGCGGCCGAATTGAAAAATCTATTTATCCCTGCTACTCCTAAATGGATGGTCCTATCAACATGAGATTTTCTACTTGGTCCTATAGGAAAAATTATGCCAAACTGACTTCCCATATGGCCTGAACCGAATGTCATATTGACATGGCTTTTAAACTTTTAAACGAAAGACTTTTTATAATGTCTACTTGGCCCTAAATGAAAATTGTGCTGATGTGAAGTCTAATATGGCTGCCACAGTGGCCAGCTTGAAAACCTTGCTATCATTATTTCTCCTGAACGAATGGCTGCCTCGCTTGACGCTCAGCGTTAAGAGGTTAGTGTTGGGACTGGTCGGTCTGGTGTCAGGATAATGTGACTGGGTGGGACATCATGCTACATGTCTGCGGCATGATGCCCCAGTGCTAGACATCGCTATAAACTGTCTCACTGCAGACATCGTAGCGATATAACTGAAAAATTGTTAAAGCTACGTTAAAAATCTAAATCACACACACACACACCTGAACGAATGGTCATGTCATTATGTTGTATTCACTCAATGAGAGCTTATAATATTGTGCTGATCTTAAATTAAAATGTCGCTGACCTGACATCAGTTATGTGGTCATCTTGAAAATTTTGTTTTTAGCTACTATCCTTAAAGGGAAAATGATTATGACATGGGGTTTTCATCAGAATATTTCTTATTTTGTCCCCTTGGTCCTAAAAGAAAATGACTGACCTTCAATATCGTCTCCATGGCAGCTGTCTTGAAAATATTATTAATCTTGGAGCAGACCAAGATGGATAACTATATATCACCATGGGGTTTTCACGAATAGACTTCTTATATACCTAGTTGGTCCTAAGAAAATGGCGTCAGTCGTATATTCAATAAGGATGCTATGATAGAGTCCGGAAAATCTTGTTGTCACTACTCCCTCTGAATGAATGACGAATATAACTTGGGGTTTTGACCAAAATACATCTATGATGTCCACTTTGTCCTAAGTGAATATGGTGCCAATCTGACATGCAATATGTCCATCACAGGAACTAATCTGAAAATATTGTTATCGCCGAAGAATATCAGAGATGATATAAACAACCAATTGTTAAATGGAAGAAATGGTCTCATCTTGAACATTTTTACGCCCACTTGAGCGTCAGTCCCTCCCAGGGACTCTTGTATGGTGTGCCAAGATAAACCTCAAAATCTAATTTCAGTCTACAGAAGGTAAGCAATCAAGAATTCTGGCAACGACTGAGACTGAAGTTTGTTTGTAACATGATATCCATCCTTAGGAAACTGACAGATGTTTTAGTACTGCAGTCAGAATTGATAGAAATAAAGAAATATTCCACAAGAATGTACAAATACTTGAATCTGGGCGATTTATGGGATCTGGATTTCGTCAGTGTTTATACTGGCTCCGCTGCCGCTGTGGCCTGGGTCAGAATGTACGATATCTATAAATAGCCACCTTGCCATGTGAGTGCCTTTGTAGCTATGGTTTATGAATCTACGAGTCATTGTCAACTGTCATCATCTAGAGATATAGATCATGTTGAATCAGATGTTTGGTTATGGGTGTAGTTTAACCAATAGTGTTAATATATACAGTGAATCAGTGGTTTCAAAGGTGCTGTTATGCTTTTTCAACCGATAAAGATGTAGCTGTTACATGAATTATATAGACCTAACCGATAGAACTTGAGATTTTATATATATATATATATATATATATATATATATATATATATATATATATATATATATATATATATATATATATATATATATATATATATATATATATCAGTAGTATAGGGGGGCGATGGAGGACAGTGGGACTTCAATGTTAAAAAGGGGTCCCGGCACAACGGCAACAAGATTAATAGGAACAACGGGAAATAGCATTACAGACATGGTCCCAGCACTATAGGAACAAAAGGTATTTTAACAGGGGTGACGTCATGGTACTGAACACTTGGGTTACAATGGCAACAATGTTGCAAGAATCTGACCTCAATCGGGCGAAACAGTGTTGCAAGTAGCTGACCTGAATACATAGACATAGAGACATAGACATGGAAACGTGGTTAGAGACAGGGTTAGAGACATAGACAGAGATATGGACATATTATACAAACAGATTTATGAACATAAATCTATCACACAAAAAAATCGACCAAAAATTTTGTTAGGCAAGAGAGAATAGATATCTTTTCGAGGCAATGGAGTGGCCCTGAAAAGGGCCTTTGGTTGTTTTGTTAACACCATTCAGTTAACACAGAGGGTATCGCACTATCTTCTCTTCCTCAAACTTCGTCTGACCTCTGGACCGTAGATTAAGACTCGCTTCAGGCAGCCTTGTCTCTCCACATAGATTCTTCGTTTCCAAAGGGCTGTCTCTGTGATCTGGGTAATTGCCCATGATGATTTTACATACATGGGATAATCCGGGTTGAACAGCATCGACGATAGGAGGGTAGGCGATTTTACGTTAGTCCACGTCTTGTGACGAGAACAGGTGAATGGACTGAGGTGAACCGAGGTTATTTATAGTGGAAGAGCGGATCGAAACAGATTGTGTTCTTTCACCAATCCTAACACGCGTTACAAAATTCAGTCACATTGCGGAGTCTGTCTTCCAATCCGAAGAGAGCTACCTGTGACGTCACATTCCCTATAGAGGCGCGCCAGCGTCTGTTCGCAGTGAATCAATGCGACTTTGATAGAACATGACGGAAACTACGAAGACAATGAATTGGGGTGCACCGGCCGTGGAGACGAAAAGCGATGGCATAGCAGCGGCTACCAAGACAAACACAGTCCTACTTCCAGAAGAGAACGATTTTAATTGGGATTTAGTGGATTTTCTCTCTTCTTCACAATAATTTTTTGTTCCTGTACCAGAACCTTCGTCGCCTTCTCCTTCCTTACCGTACGTCGAGGATTTTAAACAGAGACAGAAAGAAGAATTGGAGAAATTTTTGCAACAGCAGAAAGCAGAACAATCCTTTCTCATTCAACAACAACGGCGAGAAGACGTAGAGGCAAGAAGAAAACGACAGGAAGAAGAAGAAGAGAAGAAACAAGGTCTGGGAGAGAAGGATGACAGTGAAAATCAAACGGTGACGGTACTCTTAGCCATTTGGCAGAGTTAAGGAGTCTGAAACAAATGTATCAGACTTTTTTAGTAGACCCAAGAGAGAAAGACCTTCCTGAGCCAAACAGCCCAACCCCGTCAACACACCTACTACGCCTGAGATACCAACACTAGTGATTCTACCAAATCATCGACAGTAGCAGGTCCAGAAGTAGGTCCTGGTCGTGGCAAATGGATATGGCACTTAAAGCTCATTACTTTCCGTTCCTGAGTTTGCTTTCTTAAAAACAAAACACCCAACGGCCCTTTTCAGGGCCCCCCACCTCTCTCGAAAAGAGACTACTCAATGTTTGCCAAAATTAAATAAAACTCAAATTCCTTTTTCCCCATGATGGAAGTGTGTGAGTGCGTGAGTGTAGGTCCTTATTATAAAAATCAAAAACAAGAGACACATACGTTTTACTTTCTGGTATATTGTCTAATACAAATTTACAATCTAATTTCACAACACATCACTTTAAAAAGTTCATAGACTTCTTTGTCTTTTCACTCTCTCCGTTTTTTGAATTTCTTCATTCTCACAGTTTTTTCCTCTTCTTCCTCGCTTTCTTCTGGTCTTCTTTTCTTCTCTTTTTGAAGGTGCATGGGTTCTTCCTTTTCGGAGGGTACCTCTTCTTCCTGTTCGGAACCCCTCTCTCAATCCTTCTCCTTTTGTTTCTTAGGGCAGTCTGAAGACCAATGTCCTTTCTCTTGACAATGATAACAGGTATCTTGACCTCTATTTGAATGCCTGTCTTACTTTGACGTTGTGGGCTATCTGAAGACCAATGCCCTTTCTTCTGACAGATATAGCAAGTATCTTGACTTTTATCTCGAAAGGAGGGGGAGTAGTCCGTCAGCTTCTCTGAAGAAAACCTTCGTATCACACCTCGCAAAGCTCTGATCAGAAGCTCGATCTGTGTTGGCTCTTCCATCTTTCTGCTAGGATTGTGAGTGAAATGAATACTTTGAGGGAAGACACTGACCCTTTATATAGGGAAGACACTGACCTTACATTGATATACAGGGGTCCATTGCGTTTAAAATGTAGTAATTTGAATTTCTGCAATTAAGATGAAAAGATCGCATCATTTCGTGGAGAAAGGAGAAGAAAGTAAGAGGCAGAAACGTGACCTATCGCTTCGCACAGTAGCTGAAGTCTTGGCTTAAATCCATGCCAACGATTTTGAAGATGACATAAGTGAGCCAGAATCTAGACCCAGAGAGTCAAAGTCAAACCAAAGTCCACCACCAGTAACAACTCAAAACTACTACCATATTCGAGAGACGGATAAACGTTCCTCTAGAAAATTTAGAATCACGGCCTACACGTACACGGTGAAATTTAAAGATTTCAAGTTAGACGTGCAGCTGAAGTAAACAGAGGGGTTCATCACCGATGTGTGGGATTCTTTGTTAACCACACTCAAACGGCAATGTCGAGCCAAAGAAGACGATTGCTTGAGACTTTCCATTTATCAACACAGTTTGAAGTCTCTCGTTTGGATCGAGTTTAGTAGTCCAGCAGAACTGACACCTTCCAAAGTCATCGACAAGATTCAACACCTACAGCAATCCAACGACAAGTTTCACATCACCGATGGAAAGCGACACTGTACATGACCCACGTTTCTCCTCCCAAAGGGACTGGTCAACGCAGAAAAGTGTTATTGGTGAACGACCTTCGCAGCATCAAGCGTAGCCTCGTCAGAATTAACAACCTCAAGACAATATACGTTTAGCCCGAGCCATCGTGGTGGGACGAACGTATGCCGACAAGAACGACACAGCAGAATGGAAAAGAGCCCGGGACAACGTTCGGAAATCGAACCAAGTCAAACAACAAAGAGAATCAGAACTGTTGCAGCAAGCTGGCATATATAAAGACACACACATTCACGTCTATCATCACGATGAACATTTCGATGCCATTACCAGTAACACCGCATTCCTGGGATACAGTTATTATTGTGAGAAATGTGACTATGGCTATAACAATCGAGAGCAACACAAGCATTGTGGATCGAAATGTGAGGGATGTTTGACCTCTAAACACTGTCTTGACGAAAGACAAAAACGGGTGCATTGCCCGACTTGTCGGCGCACTTCTGTCAGCCCAGCATGTTACCAACAACATCTGAAAACGCAAGGTTCACAGAAGAAAGGTACTTGCCATTTCCAGAGATTGTGCCCTACTTGTGGACAAGTCATACGTAACAATAATGCCAAGGCACGCCTATGTCCAGGAAAGAAACGATGTCACATTTTGCACCAAATCGTGGACTTGGAACACAAATGCTACATTCAAAAATACCAGCCCCAACAGGAGGAAGAGGAAGATGACCACAAGAAAGGGAATTTCATCTTTTTCGATTTCGAATGCATGCAAAAGACCGGGATGCACATTCCTAATTTCTGCGTGGCTCATCGATCGTGCGAGAAGTGCATCCAAGAACCTATCTTTTGTTATTGCTCCCACTGTAGCAAGATTCCTGGAGGACGTAAAAAAATCTTTCGGGGACTGAACACGTTGGCCGATTTTGCACAATGGATCTTAGACCCTATCGACGAGACGTGAAGTCAAGAGGACATCGAACGATACGGAGATTGCCATCGCCATGCCACGGTGATGGCTCACAGTTTCTAGGTATGCGATGGACAGCTTCTTCTTAAATACTATACGGAACAAAGCACCGAAGGTCAGAAAGTGACTTTGAACGGAGCCAAGCTTATTTCCATGCAAGTGTACCAAGTACAGTTTAAAGATTCGATGAGTTACTTGGTCATGCCTTTGAGTCGAATGCCTAAAACATTTGGAATGACAGAAATGGCGAAAGGATATTTCCGCACTTTTTCAATACCGAAGCCAATCAACATACCGTTCTACCCCATTTGCCTGATACTCTCTACTACGACCCCGAGAACATGCGCAACGAACAACGGGAGGTATTCTACGTTTGGTACCACACTCACGCCTCGGACCCCTTTGACTTTCAATAAAGAAATGTTAAAGTATTGTCGTTCCGACGTGGATATTTTAAGGCGCTGCTGTGGAAAATTTCGAGACTTGTTCATGGAGCACGGAGGGATCGATCCTTTGAAGAAAGCCTGCAACATTGCCAAAGTGTGTTCCTTAGTGTACCGCAAACAATTCATGCCCGAGAAGACCATGGTTGTCATACGTCCTCAAAGGACCAATTTTGTCAAACATCAATACTCGGTCAAAGCCCTACGCTGGCTACATTACTTGTGTGAAAAGGAATACAAATGGATCCAACACGCCCGAAACGGAGGAGGCGAAAAGACCATCGGAACGTATTCGGTGGATGGCTTGGACGTAGAAACCCAAGACTGTGTACGAGTTTAACAGTTGTTTATTTCACGGATGTCCCATCTGCTACCCTCAACGTGACACTAAAAATGATTTTTACAACGTACCATGGAAGACTTGTACGAAGCTACTTGTCAACGCCACTTGAAGTTAAAACAGCAAGGATACCAAGTCGTGAAAATGTGGGAACACGAGTACGATCACCGTTTGAAAACCGATCCCGAGTTTAAGCGTATCGTGGAAAGTTACAAGCTGGTGGACCCTCTGAACCCGCTAGACAGTTTGTACGACGGAAGAATGCCACCTGTTTGCTGTACCACGGAGACGAGGAGAAAGGAGAAGAAATCAAATACTTGGACGTGTGTTCGCTGTATCCTCTCGTGTGCAGATATTGTCACGTTTCCGCAGGGCAGCCACAGTTGCTGACGAAAAACATTGACCTGGACAACATTCGACAATACCAAGGATTGATTAAATGTAAAGTCTTGCCTCCCACGGACTTGTATCATCCCGTTTTACCTCACCATTGCCAAGGAAAACTGATGTTTCGATTCAGTCGTACTTGTGCCGAAACGTGCAACCTCACACTCAGGTAGAACGCGCCTTTACAGGAACGTGGGTCAGCGTGGAATTGTTCAAAGCCCTTGACCTGGGATACCAATTGTTAGAACTGTACGAAATTTACCACTTTCCCAAGACAGAACAGCACCACAAGGGCGAAGAGACTCAGAAAGGCATTTTCACAGACTACGTGGATGCCTTTTTGAAACTGAAACAAGACGCCATTGGCTATACTTCCTGGTGCCACACTCCCGAAGACCAAAAGAAATTCAAAGAGAAATAATTGGAGCAGGAAGGCATCACTTTAGACCACATCGAGAAAAACAAAGGAAGGCGATCGTTTGCCAAAGTGATGTTAAATTGCTTGTGGGGTAAAATGGCACAACGACCGTGTTTACCCAAGACGGAGTATTTGACAGAACCTTCCCGCTACTTCCAGATGATTCACGACAAAACCAAATACATCAAACACGTGGACGTCCTTCGTGAAGAATTGATCGTGGTTAATTACGAAGAAGGACTGGACTTTGTACAGGCCGACGAATTTTAAAATGTCATCATTGCGGCCTACGTGACAGTCCATGCTCGCTTAAAATTGTACGAAGCCTTAGAACTGTTTGGAGATTGTGTACTGTATTTTGACACAGACAGTTGCATCTACATTGATCGCCTGGGTCACCGGCATCCTGACATCGAGGGAGACCGTTTAGGAGCCTGGACGAACGAACACCCCGACGACGAGATTCTAAGTTTTGCTAGCGTCAGTCCCAAAAATTACGGCTACGAATATCGGGACCCCCAGGAGAAGTGCACACCGAGTGTAAACGGAAAGGATTGACTCTCAATTATCGCACCAGTCAAGGGTGAACTTTGGGGTATTAAAAGAAGCATTGCAGTCTGGAAAGGATCATCATTTTAAAGTGACTACATACGAGCCTCACAAGATTGCACGTTTAGCCACACACCAAATCGTTAGTCGGCCTTTGGAAAAACAGTATCAAATCGTGTGCGGCTTCCCAACCATTTCACTTTACCGTACGGGCAAGCTGATATTGGTCATCATATAAAATGGGAAAACGTCTAAGACCGATAGTTCATTGTCACTACCATTGCCAAGTGAGAAAGATGAATCCTAACACACAGACACAATTCAAGTTCGGTGATTCTCAAGTGGTGTGCGATGCTGTGCCTTGTAATTGCAGGGATGCCGTACGCTGTGACCTCAGTGATTCAGTACCACATCATGGCAACTTTGCTAAGACTACTACTACAATATCTACCATGGAAAGTGATGCTGTGCGTGTCAAACCTGACGGATAGGAAAGCGAATCCACTCGTGATCGTGGACTCTTTACTGGTTTTCATGGTCAATGTCATCCTCCACGTGGAACAATGCGGCTACCACCCTACGGATGTCATCTATGCCTGAGCAAACTACTGCGAGTTTCACAGTACCCTTATCGAAATGAGCCTTTGAAAGAAGAACATTCGTTACATGTGAGTTTGTCTGAATACTGCGACTTTGAAAGTCGTTTCCAAACCTTCCAAGGAAAGTAGCCTAAATATCTGGGAGGACCTAGCCCCGAAGACTTAACCAGAGCTGGATTTATCTACTTGGGAGAAGGTGATAAAGTCAAGTTCTTCAGTTGCGGTGTGTCACTTCATGAGTGGGAGCAGAAAGATTCCGCTTACCTGGAACATGCTCGATGGTCTCCACACTGTCACTACCTACCTTTAGTGGGACGACCTCAGTAATCTCTTGATCGATACTTTACAAGAGAATATTTGTGGTTTGCCTTTGGAGCTGAGAGAACGCATTTAGCGAGAGTTTGTCAATGTTGGAACCACTGGTACATGAATGATATAAGAGGACTGATTCATTGAAAGCGTTCCAGTTGTCAGACATTGATCAACTAGCCAAGGGTCAGAAGATTTTGGTTGCTACTGATTCTACTTACATAGTGTCCATACTAGAACGAATTCCAGAGGAAGACTTAGAGGATAACCAAAATCTTTTACGCGATCAAATTTTGTCTGTAGAGGAAAAGTCTGTGCGGTGTGTGGTGTGTGAACTAGTGACTAAACTATTTGGATACGTCGACGGAGTTCGATCAGTTCTGTGCAAAAAGTACACTTATTACCTCCGACTAAAATAGGTATAAAACTTGCTACCATGCCAAGACCTTTATCGTTAGTGATACACCACTTGCCGTGGAAGGAAATCAATGACAGTATTCAGACTGTGGCTGATTACCAACACTTTTCACGAGAACTGTATCCAATGAATTTGGGTCGACGTGTGGTGTGTGTCCTAGTGACTTTCTTTCTGGGATTTCGTTTACCAGCCGATTCCTTGTGGGCCCCGTACGATCTGTACCTCACAGTACCACCAAAATCATGAGGGAGGTACCTTTAAATATACACGAAAGATTCATTCTGTTAAAAGTCTTGCGCTTTCATCTCGATACTTCTCGACCTCTACGGAAGAAAAGATTCATCAGCTTTTAGTCACCAAAGATGTTTACGAAGATGTATGTGTAACTTATGACTTACACCCTAACTGGCAAGATGTGCATGACTGGAAAAGTTTTGGCTTCGAGGCTTGGACAAAAGAAGCGGCAAACAGTGCATAAAGATTTGTGACCATAAATTCAAACGTTCAGTGAAAAAGTAACTTTTAAACCTGTGTTAGCTACAGTGTCTGTAGAAGAACCCGACACCGAGGAAAACCATTCCATTCAGGACAGGACCATCATTGACATGGACATCCCCGAAAGACCATTCCGGGAGGACCCCTGTGTGACTGTGTAGAGCCTCTAAGAACATTACAAACTGTCTCTAGGATATCACACCTTTGTCACCAAAAATGTTGTACAGTGACTTGTTTATATTCCACTTTGATCGTTTTGATGTGTATTTTCTCGATGTACTTAATCATTTGGCTTTTATGTATTTTTGTCTTTCGTGTTCAATTTTAAAAATGTTTTGAAATAAACATATCCTGAAAAAACTATAAAAACTCTTGTATTGTCTGTCTTCGTTTCAAAAGTGACATTCCCTTTACTAGGGCTACCTCTGCTGTCTCTGCTCCCTCTTCCACCACTTTCAAAGTCATCGACGAAAACTTAGATGGTGCTAGTTGGGAGGCCTTGTATCTTCGTCATCCCTGTAACATGTTTATTGCTGGACCGAGCGGTTCAGGCAAAACCGAATTTATCAAGCGTTTGATCGAACATAAAAATCATTTGTTCGATCGTCCACCTCAACGTATCGTATGGTGTTACAAAGAGTGGCAATCGACGTACAGCCTCCTGCGAGAAAGTCAAGGCGATTCCATCGTGTTTGTGGAAGGCATTCCTGGCGAAGACGACGGGATGGTGTCTGACCCCAGTCAAACTCATCTGGTCATCTTCGACGACATGTTAGGAGACGATGAAGAAGAAATTAAACTGTGATTTACGCGCAAAGGGCATCATCGTAATAGCAGTGTCATTTACATCATCCAAAATTTGTTTCAACAAAGTAAAACCCATCGCACCATCAGTCTCAATGCTCATTACATGGTCTTGTTTAAAAGCCCTAGAGATAAATCGCAACTACAAGTGTTAGCCAAACAGTTAGGAACTCCTTGGATGACTCGTGCATACGACGATGCCACTCAAACCCCTCACGCCTATTTACTCGCAGATTTAAAACCACTACCCCCGATTATTTACGATTTCGTACTCATCTGTTTCACCACTGGTGCCAAGACGGAAGGCCTGTCGTGTACACGTCCCCGTCGACTTAAAAAAATATCTTTCAAAACCTCGGACACTTTTGGTCTGTCTCACACATCGTCAAAATGACGTCCCTTCAGTCTCATCTTCCCGTCAAATTGATTCGTGCCTTGTACGGCATCAGTCGCGAAAAAAATACACAAATACGTGCTCGTATCTTAGAAACCAGTCATCCGAAGAGAAGTCATACGATGGTTTACGGTGACAGCAGGTCAATTACTGCAAGGCATCATTCACAATCCACATCAAACTAAACGCTTTTATGAGAGAAACAAAATAGCCTTGACGCAACTGGCAGATCCCCACATCGACACTCAAACCAAAAACAAATCATTTTGAAACCTGGAGGTAGCGGTTCTCTAGGTGGTGTCATCAATGGGATCCCAATACTCCCAAAGTCATCCCCAAGAAAATAAGGCACTCCCTGACCCAAACGTACCCAGAAGAAAACGAGCAGTGGTGTCAAGACCAGGTCAAATCCCCAGAAAGAAACGGTCCCATAAAAAGAAAAGGCCCCAGAAAACACCCTAGAAAGCAGCTTCTACCAGGACTTCGGCCAGGACGCATCCTTACATCCCCAAACCACGACCTGCAGCGATGGTGACCGCGTATCCGGTAGCCTCAGGTTCTTCCACTTCTCCGTTGCTAGTGATGCCACCCAAACACAATTTGACACGCGTCTTTCCTAATTTGATGAAAAAATGGCAACCCGTATCTCCAGGAACATCCCGTCAAGCGGTGACACCCTCCACCTCTTTATCTGCTGCGACAGCTGCTAACAAAGTACCCTCCCCGAAAATCAAAGTCCAAGAGAGATCGGGCATGTTACAGAGTTTACTGGATTTATCCAAGCAAGAACTGACCCGATTTATTCCTTTGCAAACCCCTCAACGTCGAGTGATGCCTGCCATGAAAATTATACGACAGACCGACAATCAGTGGCGACGCATCCCACTCTAAGCAAGACATGGGGCAAACGATGGGTATCAGTGCTTTTGTGCTCTGGAACAAACAAAGATGTAACCTAAAAGAAGTTCACCACCACCATCGCCGTTCTCCTGTCCAAAAAGGAAAAGGAAAAAGAAAAGGACAGTTTCGTTGTTTGACCCCGCATCTGAAAAAAACGCTTAACCAAGCATCAACTTCTACCCCAGAAAAGACCCCACCCTCCAAAGAAAAGAGGAGCAACCAAAGTGGAGGATTTTTTGGCGCTGGAATGGTAGAAAATATCCTCAAACAATCTGGTCTATCAAACTTTATCCAAAAATGCATCCCCAAAAAATAAGATAAAAGAACACATGTCAAGCAATGGACTTCGGCGTAGATTTTGCTCCTGAACCAAGAAGATGTCTCCTAAAAGAAGTGCACACCACCACTATCTTGCCAAAAATGGAAAGAAAAGAAAAGGACTGCCTCCTTGTTTAGCCAAACATTGGGACGTGTTCTCCGTCATGTCCAAAGCCCCTCCACCCATACGAAAACAACTCATTCAAACCGCCTCCAAAGAGGTCATCGATACCGTAAGCGAATGTTGTCTGAATGTCTTGAATGGAACGGTACCTTTGTCTGAACACCAGAAAGAACATCGACACGTTCTTCGCCAAATGGTTCAAAAGAAAATACCTATCCGTCAAAAGAGAAAAATGTCGGTGCAACGCGGAGGATTTTTACCCCTGATTGGACCCCTTGTCAAAGGAATAGCGGGAGCCATGCTGGGAGGACTCATGGGAGGTGTTTTACCCATGGGTCCAAGAAAAAAGGACCAAGAAGATAAAAGGGACCTCTGGGGTGAAAAGATCTCAGACGTGACCTTTGGAATCTGATAGAAGGACGAAAACTGACTTTAGTGCCTTACAATCGATAGATGGAAATCCATCGTCGGCAAGAACAACGTACCCCGCATTCATCTCCCAATCCTCATTTGACCTAGATGTCCCAGATACAACACGAGTTGCAATCGTTGATGGATCTCAGCGATTTGTCAGAAACGGAAAAATCGCAACGGTACGGTCAGTTGTTTTAGCTGCTTCAACTCTTTCACCAGAAAGCTTTGGGCGAAACAGTTCGACCGACTCTGAAAGATTTTAAGGCCCTGATGAAACGTCCATCACCACCACAACCACCACCACTCCCAGTGACCAAGACAGATAAAGGAGAAGAAGAGTTTCAAACTCCACCAGAAAATATACGCAAGTTAACACCACCAACATCCAGAACTGGCAGGATTAAAAAGATGATGGCAACCCCTTCTTCCTCAGAAGAGAAAAGGAAGGTGTAGACAGAAGTTAAACAAGAACTGATTTCCCCTATTCTGACATCCTCCTCGAAACCTATTGGTTGTCCGACAAGCAAAGCATTCCAATCCAAGAAAATACCACACGAAGAAAAGAGTAGCATCCGTGAAGGGTGGATGACGTATTTTTAAAAAAGTCCTTATAGAGAATTTGTTAGCCAGCATTTACTACGATCCATCCCATCCTGCGGGTTACGGAGGAGTTCATAACTTGTATCGTGCTGCCCAAACCCGACTGAAAAGTGTCTGTTTACCTCAAGTGCAACGATGGTTACAAGAACAAGCCACGTACACCTTACACAAACCTAGGCCCCGCCCTAGGGAAAGGCGAACGATGAAACCACCTTGTGCCCCGCGCTTCATCGCAATGCAATTTGTTTGCTTGGGGCCCCGCGCTCATCGCTTGCTGCTTAGACCCCGCATGCTGCCTTTGGCCCCGCACATCCTAGCGCCGGGCCTGTACAAACCCATTCGACGAAATTTTCCAGAAATCGCACCCAAGTGGAGGGCATCAATCATCAATGGCAATCGATTTAGCTGATGTCTCTCATTTGACCACCTACAATCGTGACTACAAATATTTGTTTTGTGTCATCGACGTCTCTTCCAAATTTTCCTGGGTCGTGCCATTGACTTCCAAATCGAGCACTGAGTTAGTGCGAACACTAAAACTGGTGTTGAAACAAAGTGGTCGTCACCCTCTTCGATGGCAAACCGACAAAGTCATCGAATTTCAGAACCAAGCTTTCCAAAAAGAATTAAAGAAACGAGACATTCATTTTTTCACCACCGAGAATCCCGAAATCAAAGCCAGCATCGTGAAACGTTTTCAACGCACCTTGAAAGAACTCATGTGGAAATATTTTATGCATCAACACACTCTCAAGTACATCGACGTATTACCGCACCTGCTCAGAGCGTACAACCAATCTTACCATCAGAGCATCGGATGTGCCCCCCAAGAAGCGACTCCCGACAACGAAGTGACCGTCTTTGAGCGCTAGTTTGGTACGTCCCCTACTGTGGCTGTCCTCAAGAAAGGTGGAGTGTTGACGACGGGAGATAGGGTGCGCATTGGCAAAACCAAACGCACCTTCGACAAAGGTTACTTACACAACTGGACCACCGAATTGTTTCGTGTCACTGGATGAGTGCGTGGCCGTCATCCTACCGTTTATAAATTGTAAGACATGAACGGGAAAGTGTTAAAAGAACGTTCTACTTGCCCGAGTTACAACGCGTGACCAAAAAAGAAGACGAAGTGTACGATATCGAAGTCATTCTCGAAGAACCCGTTAAGTGGGAAAACGTCGTGTCAAAGAAGTCCAAGTACATTGGAATGGATATCCGCCGAGTTTTGACTCTTGGATCGACGTTTCGCAAGTCATCGACTGTGAAAAGAAGTGACTATCATGCCCTTCAACACAGCCTCAACCACCACAGTGACCACTCCTTCACCGAGTTCTTCTCTGCAAGATCTACAAAAGCAACCAATGTTGGTGTGGTGTGGTGAATGTGTGCTTAAAACGGCAATCGTCTTTTTCTGCCAAATATTTGTGGTGTATTGTGTCATCGGTACTGCCATTGCTAATTTGAGTTTGCATCAAGGAAACAAACAATTGTGGACCATTTTACTGAGCAGTTGCATCGGTTACCTTCTCCCCAATCCTTCCCTGAAATACTCTAACGGTAACAACGGGAATCTTGCGATCAATGTCAGTCACCCTCCCAACATTCACCAAAATAACAATCTTCTTTTAGACACTCCTCTGACCTCCAGTGACCCCTTGGACAGCAGAACTCTGGAATTATGAATAACCAATTTTACTTAACTTTACCCAGTGACAGTTCCATGGATGTGTTTCCCCACAATACTTTGTGTTGTTTCACGGCCAAATTACCTCAGGCCATCCTACTGGATCACGAAGCCCATAGGGCAGTGGCTTTGACAGAAATGATTCACCCTACACAAATCAAAAACATCACTGAAAATCAAACACTTTTGAGGTCGAAGTTCTGAACGACCAAGTGCAACAATACTTGAATGAAAAAGAAACTGTAGATGCCTCTATGAAACGACAAGTGTCCCCCGATACTCCACGGTACATCTATCTGATGAAAATGTCCGCAGGCTATTATTTTAGCGGACAACATCTGGTGGACACGATTGCTGCCAAATTCAATGCGCTGTTTGGCAAAGCCTTGGACAAAACGAAACGAAGTGTCACCGTCGAGTACTATAAAGTGCCTCGTCGCCTACCGATGAAATTTTCGGATGCCAAAACGTTGTCAATTACATTTTGTCCTGAATTGTTTGACATTCTGGGCGGAAACCTCAAGATGGTCAAGGTTCCAGTCATGCCACCCATCGCCAACAACTTGACGTTTGCGAAGTTTTTTCGTTCCCTGTAGAACTGAACCAAGGTTTAAATTTGATCTTTGTATACTCTGATGTGGTGGTGTACAACGTGGTGGGACACACATCCGCACCGATACTTCTAGTCATTCCTTTCAAAGCGGATTCTGCCACGACCAATGACGAGGAATGTGGAAATACCTATCACGTTCACCGCAAACTTGTACTGCTCACTATTTCCCCGTCAGTAAGTCGTATTTCGACAGTGTCAACATTGGTATAAAAGGAGATCTGGGACAAAATATTCCATTCACCAAAGGGAAAGTCACATTGAAACTCCAATTGCGAAAACGATTCTCTAACGATTTGTACATCATGTATCCTGTGTACCGATGAGTCGCTCGACACCGAGGACATGGTTTAGAATATATGCTGAAATCGACATTTCGTTCGGTGGCCCCCGTTTTGAAACCGATGGTGACACGAGGATTGCACGCCTTGAAAGATACCGCTTTGACGCAAGGCAAAGCATTTCTTCAAAGTGTCATCATTGACAAACAAAACCCCAAAGAAGCCTTCTTGAGAGGGGGCAAAAATGTCTTGCTGCAAACTGGAAAAGCCATTTTTGGTCGACGAGAAACTCCTATAAATGCCCTGGACGCTGTAAGAGCAAGAAAAGAATAACCGTCCGAGAATCAGACGTCTTTGATTATTAAAAGGAAACATATGATGCACCGAGAGTCTTGCGAATGTTCCAAGTCGGAACTGGATCTGTTTGCCATGCCACTCACTATGATGATGATGCAAGAATCTCAATGGGTAGAATTTCATCCCATCTCCTCTTTGACAACCTCAGCCCCCATCGAATTTGAAATCGAAGGACAGCCCGAAGATTACATCGATCTGAACAGCAGTTACTTTTACCTGAAAGTCAAAGTTCTCGATCCGACTGGAAATTCTATAGACGGCAACGAGGAAGTAGCTCCCGTCAACAATTTCACGCATTCCTTGTTCAACGAAGTGGATTTGTACTTGAATAACAAACTGGTCAGTAGCAGCATGGATCTTTACTCTTACCGAGCGTACCTGGAAAATTTCTTGACGTATGGAAAAGAAGCCAAGAACACCCATCTGGATGTTTGCCAGGTATGGAAACCTGACACGGTAGGCAAATTCAAAGACACCGATTGGATTACAGATAAAGAACCAAACCACAATGTGGGATTTAACGACAGTCGAAGCATAATCAAGGATGGGCAGAGTTTAGAACTGATGGATGGTTACAAGAGAAGTATTTGCTGAACAGAGTTGATGTCCGCCTATGACTGAATCTCATCAGTACCGCTTTCCATTTGATAGGTGATACTGCCAATGACAAAACAGTCATCGAAGAAGCCAGACTCTACGTTCGACGCGTGGAAGTGTTGCCTAAAGTGGGAAACGACATCAGTCACACTTTGAGCAGAACGACCGCCAAGTATCCGATACAACGAGTGGAAGTGGAAACTTTCACCATTGCCGGTGGACTCCGTTCCAAGATTGAAGATCATCTGTTCCAAGGACAGTTACCCAAACGTTTAATCATTGGCATCATTAGCAGTGCAGCCCTCAACGGAGCCCCCGATCAAAATCCTTTCGAGTTCGAGCATTACAACGTGTCCAAGACTGAAGTCACTCGAGATGGCAAGACCTTGTGTACCAGACCCTTCGAACCTTACTTTGACAAGAAGAATTACTTGAGGTCGTACTTGTCCCTGTACTATGCTACCGGACAGTAGGGACCAACAGTAGTCATGGCATTTCGTACGACAATTATGCAGGAGGTTACGCTTTCTGGGCTTTTGATTTCATTCCAGACCAAGGCAGCGACGAGGGACATTTCCGCCCTATAAAATCCGGTCAACTTCGTGTGAAACTTCAGTTTCCTACAGCTCTACCCGAGACAGTGAACGTCAACTTGTATGCCTAATTCGGCGATACGATAGAAATCAACAGTTTGAGAGAAGTCATTCTAGACTATTAGAAGCTATGGAAGACTCTTATCCTTCTTTGAATGCTGGAAAATCTTTGGAAATGGAATGGGAGGATATCGTGGAAGCAGAACCCAAAGACAAAGACGAAGAGGTGATGGTCATGTCCAGATGGCCAGAACAAGAACAACATTTAGTCTCCTGTTTTGCCAAATACCTGGCAGAAACAATTACAGAGTTGACCAAGAAAGATTGCTATGGATGTCAAAGCGATCATCCCAGTCAAATTCAACACGATAAATGCCTAATGTTGAGTCAAGAAGAAAAATTGGACGACTATCTGGATGACGCTTGGGGTCTCATCTCGGAAGAAGCAGTGTTGCATCAGTGGTATAAAGACTTGCGTGATCATTCCTCCCCTCCACTGACTGCTCTAGAGATCCATCGCATCGAATCTCTCTTGGCCCTGAGTACGGAGACGAAGTGAAGAGACGATTACTTGAGAGATTTTCAAGCAAAAAGTCAGGATTGAATTGATGACTTATCATTACCTGTGAAACAAGAAAAAAATGGATACCTGGGAACTTATTACCTATTGAAAACAGTTCGTACACCGCTTCTTGGAATCCTGGCGTGTGCGTTAAAGATGAACTTCCTCATCGCAAACCTAAAGGCAATCAAGCTTATGTCATCAACACGGACGACAGTGAAAAATGAGTGTTGGTGGTTTTTTGTTTTTTTTTAAAAAATTGTTTTCACTATCTATGCTCTTTGGCATCTCTCTCTCTGTCTCTCTCTGTCTCTCTGTCTCTCTCTCTGTCTCTCTGTCTGTCTGTCTGTCTCTCTCTCTGTCTCTCTGTCTGTCTGTCTGTCTGTCTGTCTGTCTGTCTCTCTCTCTCTCTCTCTCTCTCTCTCTCTCTCTCTCTCTCTCTCTCTCTCCATGAGATGAGCTATAGCGTTCCGACCCCCCCAAAAAACTGTAGGGATGTTTTCTATCGCATCCACGCTTGAGCCATATAAATCTGAGCGGTCCCCAGTCTGACCATCCATTGTTAATGCATCGACCTGTGAAGATGTCTTCAAAACTAGCTAAGCTGAATGAAGCCCACGTGAATTTACATCGTGTCAGACAAAACCTGATACCCAAGTCTGATGAGATAGAGAATGTCAGGATGCTTAAAGTGGCCCAAGACCTGATAGAAGAGGTCTTCAGAGATGAAATCAAGAGGGAGCGAGAAGAGTGGACCGAGAAGTATAGCCTTCAGAAACAGCAAAGAGAACAGCAGCAGCAGCAACAACAACAACAGCAGGAACCAGAAAAGAGGTTTTGTGGATTGCATTGTGGACACGAAAGAGTTCTTCTCCTTCCGAAGAAGCAGACCCTATCCTGTTGGAAAGCCCGCAGCCAGACGGGGACGCAATCTTAGACGATAAGAGATTGCCATAACCCCCAACAAAACAGCCATTTTCAGGGCTACCCCAACAATCTAGAAAAGATATACTATTCTATTGCCAAAATTTGTCTGTCTTCGTGTTTGTCTGTAGGGTAAAAATTAGAAGTGTACCTATAAACACTTCGTTTCCCTGGCTTGTAAGATAGTGTGTTGGTCTGTAGATAAAAAAAAATAGAAGTGTGCCTATAGACACTTCGTTTCTCTGACTTGTAAGATAGTCTATGTGTTTTTTTATGCATGAGTGGTAATAAAATGTGTTTGTAGGAAAAAAGTGAACGTGTTTCTTTTAGGTCCGCGCGTTCCATGTTATTGATGTTGGAATGGGTATTGTTAGTTTTTGATTCAGTCGGCAGCGAACAGAGCAGCAGTATAGACGAACTAACAGCGCTAGCGATGGAAATAATTATTCCCGCCCAGGCACTAAATGCGATTAAAGGCTTAAACCTTGATCTAGCAACAGGATGAAGTTTAAGAGCACAAGCGAAAAGAACCACGTTGCTCTTAATCTGGGAAAACAAAGAAGAAGAAACAGTTACAAAGAAAAGGGCTAGGAATCGAAGCAGCGGGAAAAAGAAACACCGACAGAGGGGGGCAGAGCAGCAGACCCAGTCTAAGAGTGTAGCGCCAGCAACGATCCATGAAGAAAACAAACCCCAGCAGCAGACTCAGCTAAACACCAAGATTAAAGAAGCCCATCTGATAGTCGAAACTGCCCAGGCACCGGACCACGCTCCGGAAAAACAGACAAAAGAAAAGGAGACTTATGCGAGCAAAGCAGCCCATACTCCAAAGAAAACGACATGGCAGATTGTAGCACGTGGTCCCCCCCCCACCACCACCACCACCACTCGCACAACAATAGCAGCAGAACAGAACTATCTTCGGACAACAAAAACAGTACTAACGAAGATAAAGAACCCACGGTGGGAGAGGAAGTAGAAAGGCACAGACAAAATAGAGAGGTGTTCCAATCCATGGAAATAGAAGCACAGCTAGATGATAAGAAGAAAGCAGACAACTTTATCAGCGCGGTCAAATACTTAGCATGGAGATCGCTCGACACACCAAGACCCCGATCGACACAGTGGCAATTTGGTGTGAGAATCCACTCACAATACTATAGAAAAGCCTTTCGCCACTACCCGATGCACAAACTTGTGGATGCTGCTATATACTTATGCGAAGTGCACGGGTACCAGGCATTTACCGAACAAACAAGGAAGGACTCGCGGACGGCGGAAGAAAATAGAGACATGGAAACCAGCCGTGGCACCTTCGAATGAAATGCCATAACAGCCATTTTAAGGGCTCAAATTGCCTATTAGATTAAAAGGAGTCCTGTTTTGGCTTGGAATCCCGACTCGATCAAACTATACATCCTAATTTGATCCTTTGGTGACCGTTCAAAATTACAAACTATTTATCCGATACCTGATATTGACGTAAAAATTCTTATTGTCGCATAGACACATAGATAAAACTTTATTAGGGAAATCATACATGTACACTATTGTACTAGATTTAATTTGGCAGATATGAAAATAGGAAAATTTTTACAACTAAAAACAAATTCGGCTAATTGCACAGGTGCTTTTCCTCCTTTTCCACTACCAGACAAATGAAAAGCGCGTCTTTGCGCATTAAAGCGGGGCTGTAGTGGTACCATTCCTGCAGCCCCAAACAATTAAATATCCCGACAATCGGGAATTAAAAAGTCGCAAAGGCACTTAGTTTGCGAAGGCGACTATAATTTTCACAAGCAAGCATTGTTAGTTTTTGTGTAAGGGGGATGTTTTCCTTCACGTCCGTGCTTTAGGGATATAAAGCGGAACGTTCGTCAGTCTGACTACTCGTGGTTTTGTTAGTATTAGTGTGTTGTTTTGTATAAAAATTTATTTTAGGTTAGCACCCTCATCATTGTGGATTGTTTGGTATATAATATAGATAGTTGGTGTGAGGGGATGTTTTTCCTTCACGTCCGTGCTTGAGACATATAATTTGGAGTATTCGTCAGACGTGCCATTAAACGTTGAATAACAAACAAAATGGCAAGCAATCACGTCAACAAAATGCGGAAGTTGCAAGAGGTGGTGGACGATTTGGGAATGGTGGAAGAGATGCTGGTTAGATTGGAAGATGGTTGTTATAGCCCCCACCGAGTAAAAATGGAGATAAATAATTTTCAAAAAAACGCCAAGGAACGATTAAGAGACATGAACAAAGAGGAAGAAGAGGAAAAGGAGGACAAAGAGGAAAAAGAACAGATAAGATCTTATAATGAAAAATTGATGGAAGAAAACGAAAAGAGGAAACAAGAGGAGGAAAAGGAAAAGGAGGAGGAGAAGGAGGAGAAAAAGAAGAAGAAGAAGAAAAATGTTATGGAGAAGATGAGAAGTTGGTGGAGGAGAAGAAGAAATAGAAGAAAGTTAAAAGGCCTTTATCTATTCTCCCTTGCCTAAACAATTTTTGTCGATTTTTGTGTGATAGATTTATGTTCATAAATCTGTTTGTGTGATATGTCTGTATCTCTGTCTATGTCTCTAACCCTGCCTCAAACCACGTCTCTATGTCTATGTCTCTATATCTATTGTCCCTAGGGTAACGCGTATTCACGTCAGCCACTTGCAACACTGTTCCGCCCGACTGAGGTCAGCCTCTTGCAAGATTGTTGCCATTGTATCCCTGCTAAAAAGCCTTTTGTCCCTTTAGTGCCGGGACCCTGTCTGTAATGCTAATTCCCATTGCCCCTATAAATCTTGTCCCCATAGTTCCCGGACCCTTCTTTAACAAAGAAGTCCCATTGTCCCCCTATCGTCCCCCTACAAATA
>JAECUM010022177.1:0-56584 GCA_016617855.1 Megalonaias nervosa | reverse complement strand
TGTACATGAAATAAATATCAAGCAGTATATAGAGACACAAGGACACTGTGATCTCATTTAAGAGTTCTCTTAAAACTCATCTATTTCAAACAGATAAACAGACTTAAAGACTTATTAATGTTTACTTCCTTAATCATTGTCAGCATCTTTTTTTATAATTTCATGGTGTTTATTTTTGTAATCTTGTTGTTGTACATGTTTTTATGTTGTCTAATATTGTAAAGTGCTTCAAGCTTCTAAAGACTAGGTACAAAATCCACATTCTTCTTCTTATTATTATTATAACAATTATATCATCTCTCACATATACTTGAAAGGAATGTTACAGAAAATGTTTACAAGATCAACTTTTGTGTATTTTTGGGTACCAAGTTTATTAACAGACCTTAACAATTTTGTTTAAATTAATTAACAACATTTCAAATACAAAATGTCATAATCTATGACCAATACCATATGGTAATGTAATGCTAATGATCAAAGATGTGATTGAAAAGTACCCATGCACATATCAACTTTGCTAAAGATCTACATGTATTTAGTACTGCGTTCGCAAGCTAACTGTCATGCATAAAATCCAAAATATGCCTTCTGACCTTGAGTCTATGACCATGGAAACTGGTTCATTTGGAACATTACATAGATAAACCAATATGGCAAGCTTCATCTGTGTCTGTTTGTATTTTAGTTTTGTAAAAGGACTGTGCAGGGAAAACAGACGACAAACAAGGCATTGCTTAAACCCTGCTACCTTAAGGCCCAGTAGAGGTCAGAAAAAGAAAAACTTACCTTCTTCCTGTTTTCAGTTTCATCATCCATGCTAATATCAAGCTGCTCATGCTCTATATCTAAAGCTTTGAATTCATCATCAAATCTTCCTTGTTTGTTTTTCTCTTTCATTGCAGAGTTGTTATTTTCAAAGTCTTTTTGCATCTCATTCTTATCAGCTGTATGTTTTCCTAATTTTGATTCATTTGTTTTACTGACCAATGATTTTTTCTTCATTTCATGATTATGTCTTTCATTCTGTCCATTTTTGTTTGGTCCATTATTTTTTTTTTTATGTTGCTTGCTATTATCAATTTCACAATCCTCAAAACGTACTTCCCATTCAAACTTCTGACATTCTGAAAGAGGCTTCACCTTCAAAGAACTAGACTTTTTCTTCTCCTTATTTGGAGATGAACCTCTGCCACTGACATCATGAGTAAGATGATGAGACTGCATATTCACTCCACTTCTTAACTCCTCAATCTTCTCTAGGGATTTCCTCTTCCAAATATTTGTCTTTTTGTCCTGCTGCAAAGATCCATTCAGCTTTTTAACTTTAGTTGACTTTTCAGACTTGTTGTTTTTGGAAGTATTGTCTTTTTTAAAAACAGCATGTGCCTCCTCACATTTTATTAACCTCTCAGATTTTTCTGATAATCGCTCACATTCCAATTCAAAGTCATATGGATCATATTCTGCTACAGATTTTTCCATGCATTTATCTTTCTGATTTTGATGTACTTTCTCTTCCTGATGCATAAAACCTGTACCATTAGGATTTTTGGACTCAAATATCCTTGAAGTTTTCATTTTGTTTGAGAAGATTTTGCTCATGTTAGGAGAAATATGTTTCTCATTAACTGTATCTGAGTTTGCCCAAGGTCTATTTCTGTTTGAATCCCTGCTTCTGTGACTGTAGGTCTTCTGTGCTGAGTAGGACATAAATACAGCCATTCTACTTTCATCTATTTTCTGTACAGCAGTCTTTGTCATTGTGGTCATTGAGAAGGTATCTTCACAACAACTTTCACTGCAAGAATTATCAATGTTACCACATGTGGTATTTTTACTTTCTACTCCCATCTTGTTTTTAGAGCTGGACAAGTCAGTAATTGCTAATTTGTTTGTGAACTTTTCACTCTGATGGTGCTTTGCATCATCTTCATCAGCATTATTGTCATGGGTTAGATTGGCAGATTTTTTACTGATGCCATCATCTTTCCTTGAACTTTTCTTGGAAATAAAACTAGTTTTATCATTTTTGGTATCTGAAGAAGTGATTGTGCCTTGTACATTGCCTTTAGATACAATGTTTTTGTTGTGAAAAACTTCATCAAATGCAGGAATTTCAAGATCATCTGATAACTTCCCTTCTTGAAGATAGTCTTGTCCATCTGAGTACAATGATCGCTTCTTTTTACCCCAGTCTACTGTAGATTTATCTGAGGTTTTCCTTTCCTTAACAGTGCTTGACCTTTCTGGTTTTTCATTACTGGATTCTTTTGTCTTATTTTTGTCATTTTTCTTATTTTCTTCTCTTAATTTTTTATTAAACACATAAGTACTCTCCTGTAACTCAGCTTCTAGTAGTTTTTCAAAATTTGTATCCTTCTTAATACTGGCTGTTTGATTCTGTTTAGGTGATGATGTAGATTCTTTCACTACTTTCATGGTTTCATCTTTTCTTCCTTTTCCTTTTATACCACTTTCTGTCTCTTCTGCATTTGTTGCATTTAAAACTTGTTTAGGAACAAGTTTCTCTTCTAACTGATCAGATTCTTTAGGCTCTGGCTCACTGCTTTCCTTCTTTTTCTTTACTTTTCTGCCTTTTACCTTAGTCTTGATTTTCTTACCACTAGCCTCTTCAACCATCCCCAATGGAACAGAGGAATAATCTTCCCCATCCTGATCCCCATTCTCCATACCTAAATCATTTTTATGTCTAGACCCATCTTTCTTACTTTTAACATATTCTAAACTTTCAACTCGATCATGTGGTTTGATATCATCCAAAACAGCCTCTTCTGACAAAGTATCTTCTTCCTTTTTTGTTTCTTTTTTTTTTTTGATCCCTTGGTCTTCAATGACATTTAATTCTGAAATTTGTTCCTCTTTCCCAGACAAGTGATCATCAAAAACAATCTCTTCTGAAACACTAACCTCTTTTTCTTCATTCTTTTCCTTCCTTTTCTTTCTCTTCTCTTTATTTCTTCTGCCATCCTGGTATTCATTTTGCTTCACGTCAGAAATCTGCCCATTATTTTTTAAATTTAACTGAATATCCTCCCTGTTTATTCCTTTTTCTTCATGAATAGTGACGCTTAATTTGCAAGATTCATCCAATTTTACTGGCACAGGTGCAAACGTGACACTACTCTTAGGACCCGATATCTCTCCTCCTGTTTTAAAATAAACCAAGTTTCCCTTGTCTTTCACTGTTCTTTTCCTTGTTTTCTCCTTTTGGTTTCTTGCAATGTCATCGACACTGTCTGCTCCAATCTGGTCATGTTTATTAGTTCTGTTCATCTTTCCAGCCCTTCTACTTCTTTTATCTTTAATATCATCGTCCTCTTCATTTACATCAGTTCCTTGATTAGACTCTCTTTCTGCCCAATTCTGTGCATGTTTCTTAGAAACTTCATCCTTACCTGACAATCTATTGTTATTCTTACTCAGATTTGCAATTTGTCCACGTAACTGCTTTTTTCTTCCTTTAGCACTAGATCTGGAATATTCCTTATCATTCTGTATAATCATGCCTTTTTCGGATGTAATCTGCAAAATTATAATCAGAAATTCATTAACAGAGTGAAGATAAAATTGCATGGCTACTCTATTGGCGATATTAGATTTAAAGATTTACACCAATGAGGTCCCAGGTTTCCTTCCTCATACAAACATGTGCAAGAAATTTATAGAAGAGGCGTATTGAAAAGGTTCTGAACATTAGTGCACTGTATAACAAAGTTCTTTATTTATGAAAAGTACATCAGTGCATCCCCTCCGAGTATGCGCTTGTACCTCAACACGGTCTCAGTCTGACTGTCCAATTTTTAAATGCCATACTGTATTCACTTTTTTTTATGTTATTCATAAAATGGTCAAATGCACTTCCAACCAACAGCAACTTTCAAAACATCTGTCCTGATAGTGAACCTGTTAACGGGATTCAACCAAAAATCACTTGGAGCTAATAAGGGTTGTATGGAGGATGTGGTAAAATTTAGATACTATGGGGATTCCATTATGATATGGGATTTGTGTACCTGTGCAGTGTCACTGAGTAGATGGAAACCATGGGTATCAGTGTGTGGACAGGAAGTTTGTTACTGTTCCACAACTGTTGGCAGAAACTAGGAGGCATAAAATGTCCAGTGACATAAACCAAGTCAGGCACTGTGATCTAAATGACCAGGTTCTCTGCACAAAAAAATAATGCATATAAAACTCTCTTGACAGTCCAACTACTTCAAGAAATATGTGGTCTCAGCTCACTTCCTTTTATCCTAACTGGTCTGAGATGCACAACTAATGTTATTGTACAAAAAAAACGTTTTTCATCTTTGAATCACGGTGACAATGACCTTAAGTTTGATCCCAAAATTGATGGACTTCTTTTTTTATTTCAAGTGCAAGCCTTTCACAAAGTTTGGTGCATGTATGTGATGCAGAACTAATGTTTTGGTGTGGAAACAATATTTTGTCTTTTAGTCACAGTGATGTTGACCTTTGACCCTTTTACCCAAAATCAATGGAATTCTTCATCACTTCAAGTGCAAGTGTTCCATAAGTTTGGTAACTATAGATGGATGGTGGGGAACATTAATCTTTGCTCAGAAGCAAAATTGGTAACAGATGGATGAGGAAACAGATGGACATTAATACACTCCACCTTAAGGTTGGCATATAAAACAAATGCCAGGCAATACAATGGTATACTCTCCAAAAAACTGTCAGTCCAACTAAATCCACACAAATGAAATGCATAAGGAGAACAAAGAATTTAATGATCATGTCAATATTGTTGAGAACTTTATTATACTTAAGTTAATAAAGAAGAGCAGAAATATGTGTGAAAATATTCATTAGTGAATAGAATCTGGAACCTGAACATTTAAAAAAAACTATTTTTAGTACATTTATTTCAAGTACAAGATTTAACAACATAGCAGCTCAAAACAGTATGGCATGCTGAACTTCTCCAAAAGTTCATCAGACTCATTTTCAAGCTGTTCAAACACTGAAGAAACATTCCAAAATACCTCTTTTGTCTCCACAAACCAACCTTCCTTGTGTCAGAATCTAGTCTAAATAATATTCTATATTCCATGAAAATGGCTGAAAGAGGTGAGCAAGAATCCAACATTGCTACTTTTACTCATTCCTTTCTTCCTGATTATTTTATACAACTCACAAAGAATCACAATCCACTTTCTACTAATATCTCTGTTATCTAAATTATTACACTGGCATCTTGATATCCACTAAGGTTGTTCAATGCTACTCATGTAACATATCTGGACAAAATCAAAACTTGTTTTTCTTTACAGGTATTAGTAATGTGGCAAAGAAAAAAAAGCTTTCGTGATTTAAACTGTGCCTGAGAAACTTAAATGTTTACTAATAGTGACAGAAACAGATTTAATAACTTATTAGATGTATATGAAGACTGTAAATTCTTTCATTGCATGTGAAGTAGTATAATTACCATGAAAATTGAAGTAATACTTATTCAAGGAATAAGAAATCAATGCTTTTGCAGTATAATGTGTATTTTTCATACATGATTCTTCTCTGTATAATACTGGTGGATTATGTGATTTTGTTGCTGCTAACTTCTCCCTCTGAGGCTATTCAAGTGTCCAATATGTCAATATCTTTCTGCTAATCTATGTCAGACAACAGACAAAAGGCCATCCCATAAACTTTACTGGTCTAACTGACATCCAATTTCACTTGTAAAACGGTAGTGGATAAACTTCTTTCTGGATGTATTGAAAACAGGATTTAAAAAGTACTAAATTTATTTATCTCAGAACATCAAACAGGATATATGAATGGAAAATACATTGGAGAAAACACAAGGTTCATAAATGATACAATGCAATATGCTGAAGAGCCTTATATTCCAAGTGTTTTATTTCTTATTGACTTTAAAAAGGCCTTTGATTCTATTTATTTATACAGATCGTGTTAGTATTAAACTACATTTTTCTTGCAAATAAATGTTATACATATATGCATAAGATGAAATCTAGTACAGCATGTTTACGGGGACTAAAATGCTGCCTAAAATGGCCATATAATATTAAAAGGTATGCAGCTTTAAAACACAAAAGATGAGTTTTGGGAAAAGATGGGGTTGTGGAAAGTGATACCTGTTGATGATAAAAGAATATATACAAATTTATGCACTGACATTTATAGTTTAACAATGAGAATGTTATTTTGTATATCTTTTTAAAAATTCTCTCTCTCTCTCCATGTTTGTATCGTTTGTCTTACATACTTTGGATAGAAATAAGATATCTGATTATATTTATATCTTTTGACAAAAAAGCTTGTAGATTGTAGATTCATATTGTGAAGTGATGAACTCGAGGTTTCCCAACCTCTGCATCCCTGCTGTATGTGTGGGGTACTTGTTTTTTCAGGGGGGTTTTGGTGTTTTTTTTAAAGTGTCTTAGCTTCTTGCATGATTTTCTTTTTGCAAAAGTCTAATGATTGTAACTTCAAAAATAGGTTACTTTCAAACGGGAGTGGGGGGGGAAATCAAGGTACAATACCTATTTTCCTTATTTTACAATATTCTTTTGTTAGATCTCCACAAAGTTGTAATTTGCTTGTGACTGGGCCGCAAATGCTTCAAATTTCACTCATTATTCATGTGTGAACTTTTGGCAGGAAGCTCTTAGATTGAAACATAAATGCAGACATAAATAATAATAAATTGACACAAAAATTTATCAAAAAGTATCAGAACACTATATTTAAACAGTTTAAGATTGCTCTTTGAACAGAAAAAAGATACAGGAGTATTAATAATGAAAAAAAAAGGGTCATGAAGACAGTGACTCCAGAAAAGACAGTCAACATTGCCTTCTCTGCATATTTTGGGCAAAATGACAGGCAATGAGGCCATTATTTTACCTGAATTGCTCCTAGTGTGGACCCTGCATTGCAAATGCCAGTATCATTAAATTAGGAAAAATTTAACAACACTAAAATTGCATGAGTATTATTTTCTAAATACTTGATATTACTAATTTATTTTATTTGGAACACCAATATTCACAGTTTTCATGGTTGATAAATACCACAAATTTAAAACCCAATAAACAATGATCATTCTGCTGAAGCAATAAGAACCTTCACCAATCCTAATGACATTTTTTGTAAAACCATGGAAACTGATACCCACTAAAGTAAATGAATTCAAAGAATGAATGAATGAAAATGGAATACTTGCTGTAGTATTTTCCAGACTTTCCTTAGGCTTGGAAACATCTAACAAAGATGCAGTTTCATTAAGATCAATTCCACTGTCATGAAGATTCAGTCTGAAATATTCAGATTCAAATATAAATGACAAAAATAATCTACATTTCTATCAAGCTGATGAATTTGTGTAAAATACAGTACTTCTGTTGCTACTTCATTAATTATCATGCCAAAAATAAATTCAGTCTAAAGTTATCCTGACAATGAAATAATGGCCCATTTCTAAAATATTTGTAGTAATTTTTAGAACTTAACTTTTAATCAGTACTATGGTATATGTCCACCACTGTAGTTACATACATTAAATCATACACATACATATGCATATATACTGTGACTGGGTATAAAATACATTGAAAATTTAAAAAAAAAAAACATTATTTACTATGCTATTAAATTATAGATAATATAATAAATTCATAAAAAAAAACAAACAATTTTTTAAACAAGAAATCATTGTTCCTAAAATCTGCTCGAAAAGCAGAAATCCAAAAATGAACATGACCAACAAATGAAAAATACCATTAGCTAATTATTACATGAAACTGTCTGGTCATTATATTTCTCTATGGTTTAAACACTCAGTGACCACAAAGCACAAGACAGAAGAGGTGTGAAACTGGACTTATGAAAACCTTAAAACTGAATGATTCAAGATGGTTGCTATATTACTTTAGTCCTTCACAACATGTGCTTTTTAACTACATCATGGTATGGAAGTGTGTCAGCATACATACAAAATCTTTAAAACAAACTGTGTAGCTGAGGCCTTAATTAAAGAGAAAAAATGTACTAGCAACAACAACCAGATATTTTAACCTCCTCCAACACATGTTTGAATACAGGCTCAAATAAAACTTTAATGTCATACTTGACTAGAAATGCCCATTACTAAAGTGTTATGGATAACTGATGTATTAAGTCTGCTTGTTGCCAATAATTATTTTATTTTTTAAAAACTTAAGTGCCATAAAACACTGTTGTTAGGTGAAATTCTGAAGTAGAGCTTCTCAAATAAAAAAATTATATTTATGAACAGTTTGATAACACTAATCAAGAACTGAAGGACAGCAATCAAACTGAAAAAAAACAACAAAAAAACAAATCCAGATACCAAATAAGACACTTTTTAGTATATCAATGTTTTATTTTATTTTGTCTCTGTTACAACTTGTTATAACTGTTTTGAGTGATTTTATATTAAATTTCACAAATAAGTGGTAACCATGTTAAATTTTGCTAAAACAATATTCAACAACAGTCCTTATAATTTTATGCTTCCTGTCCAAATAAATACTATCAATCTCCACTCAAAAAGGCCAAATTTTATTGGCTGAAAGACACAGGCTTTTGAGTAACTTTGATGTGACAACCAATATTAGAAGCATAGTTCATACATTGTAAGTACCTTGATTGGGTATTACGCCTACAGCCTCACATGAACAGCATGCACTCCACTCATCTAACTCCTACACTCATTTACAACTACACTACACAGTTAACAGGCTGACAGTAACCTATCACAATATACAATTTTATAGTGATTAATATGTCAAGTTACCACTGAATAGAACATATTTATTCCCACTTCCAAATGGACTGGTCAGAAGGGCCCCCTGAATACACTAGGATATATAGCATGGAAAAAATCAGTGTGGACATGATCTAGCCACAAATACTTTGACTATCTACGCAAACACTTAGCTATATTAGCAAAGTTTTGAATGTAGGTTGCAGCGGCCTTCTTTAAATTTTAAGGTTCTAGTACTAACTGAGATACAGTCAATGATCAAGTTTCATGACTGAAATATAAATTGCAACCAAAAAATGAACATTAAACACAAAATGTAAGCAGATTCACTAAAGCATAAAATATAGATCAAAGAAACCTCTATTTCAATGTGGGTAGGGTACTTATCAAGATGTATCCACTCAACACATTTCCATGATTGTTGGTAGGATGGTATGTATATAGCATGCCAAAAACTTGTATGGTCATGAGCCAAATGCAAAACCTTAAACAAAGCCAATGAAAGATGAAACCAGGATGAGCTTCTCTAATGCTGTAATAGTAGTTTATAAATAAAGATGCATATCAATGTCAATTTCATTATTCCAACAAGAATAGTGCCTGAAAAATGAACATTAAACACAGAATTTAAGCAAAGTCAGTGAAGTGGACAATATGGGCAATAATAATACTAATACTAATAAAAATAATAACAATAATGACTTTATTTAAAGAGGGTTACACAAAGAGTTGCATGGTACAAATCCTCCTTGTGGCCCACTATTAAATGCATATTAACATTCAAAGCACACACACACACACACACACACACACACACACACACACACACACACACACACACACACACACACACACACACACACACACACACACAGCATTGACTTCAAGCTATATTTATATATGGACATAATAAATAGAAAATTTCAATAAACTTGCTCTAACTCCGTACACTATGTATATACAGTACAAAAGTAGAGAGACAACAAAGTGGAAGGTTAATGAATTTATACTTTTCTTAAATAGTTCCTTTTTTGGTTTTGGGATGTAAAAGTGGTAAGATAAAATTCATGGGCCATATGCCTTATGGTTGACCTTATATGGCCACTTGAAATCACCAAAACCCAAGACTGAACAATTCTGACATAGTCTTAAATATTCTGGAACAAAGATATGGAATTCTTTGCCCATATCAGTTAGATCAGCCACTGTTGTTGAAAGTTTTAAAGAAAAATACCTGAAATACTTGAATCTTGATTTTTAATTCATTTCTACATGTACAGTAATTATATCTTGTAAAATATGTTTCTGTTCCAACTGTCTCGTCTCTTTGTATGCCAATCTGTCTTTTGTTTCAATATTATTGATATGTCTAAAGCAATATTAATCTGTATCATCTGATCATTACTTCTGTTTTAAATGTTGTGATTTTACTTATCCTACACATTTTGTTAGCAAGATTCATGCATGTAGACTGTTAGAAAGTATCAGTGGGCATCAAGGGAGACTAGATAATCTGTATTCTAATTGAGCTACCCTTGTTAAGTATTTATTATTATTATTTGTATTTTGTGTGTGTGTGTGTGTGTGTGTGTGTGTGTGTGTGTGTGTGTATTTGCATTTAAATTTATTATGAAAGGCAAGAAATGCATCATTTTTATTTTGCTATTGATAGCATCACTAATTTTATATTATGCATGGGCATCTTACACCAACTGGCCTTGAAAAAAATTACATGGACAGTAACTTCCACCAGAGATCCATCAATAAAGCTCCTGGTTTCAGTCCTTAACCAATATTGTTAGTGAGTGCCCTTTAATAAGTATGTCACTGTCACAAAGTACCACACAGGAAAGCTTGTGCATGTTAAAAAGATGTTCCTAAGCCATCTGATGTTTTCCAATCAAACCGACATTTTATTGAGAATCTGTTCTTCAATCAACCCTTCTGTTCTTCAATCAACCCTTCTATTGTTTTCTTTATTGGCTAGAATGAAAAACAGTGATATTTGTGATCACTTATTACAATATCTAACGCTGCTCTAACAACGATCTTTACAGCTGAAAGTCATATTTTCATTTCCCTATGGATATCTTTATTTCCCTATTGATAGACTTGCTAATTTGATCTCTGTGGGAATCTTGTCCTCAATCAGAGACTGAGCTTAATTATCTAACCAAATATACATTCATATTTAGTTAATATGTAATAAGTCTGCACAGCCATGTTGCTTTTGCTTTAATGTGACAAAGGCTATCATAATTCAAATAAGGATCAACTGTTTCTTTGGAGACAACTGACAACTGAATATAGAAGTGCCCTTGAACATCACAATCATCAGGTAGATGAACAATAAAGATTACAATGGTCTTAATACCTCCATTTCTTTTTCTACCTCTCTCCACCAGCTACAAAAAATACCACTCTGAATATACATACTATCTTGCACATTGACACAACATTGTTTCATCCATCTCTTTGTCTCTCTCTCTCTCACTCTGATACACAAAAACACACACATACATTTACTGAAAACAAAAAAGTCTTTTAGAGTTCTTTTATCTTTATTGAAAGTTGATAATGAGGTCACTGTTGATGTAAGAATACAACTTACACACTGACAACAGTGAAATATTGGTTACAGTGAACTACTTTTGAGATGATGGTGTAGTACTCATCAAAATGTATTGCTTCACCAAGTTTCATCAATCTAAGTATAATATTATGTAAAAAAAAATGCAAAAATCATAAGCAGGACACAAAAATTTAATCTAAACCAGTAAAATGTGAATGGAGATCACAGCGACCTTCTTTTGTTGTAAGGGTGGTACAAATATGGGTGCATACAATTATATAGTTCATAGGTTCTCATACAGGGTTCGTACAGATCAGCAGAACTGAAATTCAACAAGTTCTTAATGACCAGTTTTCAAGGACTACTCTCAGTATAAAGTTTTCTACTTCCATTTACTAATTTAAATACATGGAACAAAACAGACACAATAAAGATCTAAATAAAGGAAACAAAATATTAAAGGCAAATGATAATAAAATCATTTTAACTTGACCCAAATATTAAACACTGCTTTTTAGCTGTTGTTCTTTCTCCTTCAGCTACAAACAACTCAAGTATTTTCACATGCTCTTCATTTTCTTTTCTTCTGAATCTATTAGACTGATACATCAATGTGATTGTCCCTTTCTCTTCTGCTTCATCTGTCAGTCTGTCTGCTGTCTGGAAAAGGCCACTGACATCCATTATATTTCAGCCTTCAACATATCACTTCTTTGCATGAACCTCCCAGAGAAACTGTACCCCACTGTCAGTTCTTGAATTTGTGAACCCCACTGACAAAGTTGAAAGTGACTTTTGTAATGCAGACAACAGTGATAATAAAGAATTAAATGACATTTTCACTGACCCTATGAACCCTTCATAAGTTCCAAGTGTTTAGATTGGATGCAATGTTCATTCCTGTTACATGTTACGTTTTTCTTGCACACTAGGCAAAACAACTGTTTCAAAGTTGTATCTTTTTTTCAGCCACTTAATGGAGTCTTTGTCTTGCAGCCAACTATTGCTGAATGTGCACTTTCCATACATTTTGCAAATGAGTTCTCATTAAAAGGATTGTGTTGATAATGAACCATCTCTGCTACATGGTGTAGTGAAAGTGTACTCATGCATTAATTACATGTGAAAAGTATGCTATTCACAATGTCTGATTACTTCTGATAATGGCAGAATTGACTAGCAGATGATGGAATAATCAAACTGTACTTCCAATCCTTGCATAACATTAAATAAATTACCGGACAGAAAATTTCTCCATAATATTACAATTTTTAAGCCAAATCTCTAAATTTCAAGGACTCAGAATGACCTCAGTTAAAAATTAAGGACTTCATGGCCTTGAAATGAGGTATTCATTTCTCAATGATTTTTAATGACCCTTAATGACCATGTGAACCTTGTCACACTATGAGTCATTACCCCCTTACAGGTGATATAGCCATACATATACATATAATACCCAGAAGTGAGCTGCAGGTGGAAAAAAATTTAAGAACTATTGATCTAGTCTGATGATTTCAGCATAAATAGAGCTTGTAAAAAAAACTTAAAATACAAAAATTTCAGTGAAGCATAGAAAATAGGTCACCTTGACCTAGGTTTGTGATTAGGATGTAGTACTTACCAAAATGCACACCCTCACAAAGTTTCATGATTCTATGTATAACAGTATGTATACGGTGTACAAAAAAACCTTAAGTAAATGCAAAAATTTAACAAATAATGTTAAACTAATGTACTTCTACAAAGTCATCCCTCTTGGCCTACTACCCGAGGGGGTAGATGTTATGAGATCCACTCCAAACTGTTGACTTGGACCCAGGAAGAAAGAATTATGGGGATGCAGTGATGATGTATATATGTATATGCTTGTATATACTGAACACTGATGCAGTCACCAGGGGTTGTCCTAGTCTCTCCAACATAACAGAGGTGAGTTAAAAATGTATTATGCTTGTATATACTGAACACTGATATAGTCACCAAGTGTTGTCCTAGTCTCTCCATCTTCATAGAGGTGGTTAAAAATGTATATGTTTGTATATACTGAACACTGATGCAGACACCTGGGGTTGTCCTAGTTTCTCCAACTTCATAGGGGTGAGTGAAAAATGAAGTAACTTCTTAGGAATGACTGCATATTTTGATGTATTTTTTTGTCAATTACCATACGAAAATACATAAACCAGCAATTTTCAATACAACTTTTGTTATTATGTTAAATGTAATATAAACCCTCTTCATGGTTCTGCAACACCTTTTTGTATCTAATATTGTTACATTTCTTTTCTATATTAATATAATTTCCTATATTCATGATTATACATAGAGATATCATGTGGAGTTACTGAGGTCCAGCGTAACCACTAGCAAAAGCATTTTCACATCTTTTCTGAAACCAAAGGTCAGTAAAATAAAATATTCTTTTATTGGATTTTCATTATTACTCTATAAATGCTATGCTCATTAAACAAATTACCTTTGAAAATTTAGCAAAATGTCAGCATATAAACATGAAGTAAATAAACTGAAGGCAAATTTTTCATGTTCAAAGTACAGGAGCTTGTTAATCAGCAAAGATTTTAGGTACTGAGAACACTAATTTTGCACAATTAATTACTAAATGTACAATTTATGAACCTAAAACTGATAACATCATTCAAACCTAAAGGGGGACTTAAAAACAAGGCAAATAAGCTGTGTTATATGGTCAGTCATGATGATTCAAGCTAACCCTGAATGAACTATAATGAACCCTAACCCCATGGTAAAAAATGTAAAATTCATTTCTAAAAATAGGCTGGGGTTTTTTGGAAGAACTATCTGAACTTTTAATTTTTTTTTTATGTGTGAACCATCCGTACATCTAAAATAAAAGAATTGTTTTAATGAAATCAAACTGTAAGTTTGCTGCCAAGAAAGAGAATTTAAAAAATTAAATTTGCAAATTTTAAATCAAGGTGATATCTACAATTCTCATCAAAAACTACATTACATGCATATTAATTCAAATAATTATTTTTAAAGTTACAAGGGAAATATCTACCAATGACACAATATTTATATGAAAATCTATCCAAACGCAAATTTCCAATCTTTGCAAGGAATTTTTTTAAAAAAATTACAATACCATGTAAACATAGTACACATTTCTCTATTATACACCTATATAATGGTTTTTCTCATATATATCTTATATTTTGTTTTAAACATATATTTTTAAACTACAAAAATGAATGACTTTTCTAACCAATAATTTCATTTTTTTAAAAACTCTCATCAACTTCACATTCACAAGGAAATTTTCAATGTTTTCAGTTTGTATCAATGAATGACTGAATTTTAGCAATATATCATTAGATGGTACAGCAAGCCTTGATTCCTTTATTTGAAATCTTATTCATTGGCAAATCCTTCAGAATGAGACTGAACACAAATTCTCAGGGCCTATATAACTAAAATAATAGCTTCTTGTTTACAGATTGCAGTTGGACCTTAAATGATAATTTTAAACTGAATACACAACCAATTGTTTGAAAATTACCATAAGATCAATTATGAGCAAAACTGCCAATTTTATTTATTATATTAATCATCTATCCGCTTAAGTTCTAATTAAAATGCAGCCATTTCAAACATTTTTGTGCATTGATGTAAAACTTTCCCAAAAGTGATATCAGTTCAATACAAATCTAACTTAAAATGTGCAAATTTTGGTACTAAAATGAAGGAAATAATTATTTTAGAACCAAAACCTGGCTGTCTGTACAACTATCAATTTTGTGATGATGCTGACAATGTTTAAAAGAACCCAACCAAACTAAATCAAAGTCCAACTATTTGAAAACCCTCCACTTATAAGTTATTATAAACAGTTTTGGACCAAAAGATTAAGTATCTATAACACCTGGTCTAGTAAATTCACACATTTTCCAACCAGATTTCATAGTAAAATACACACTAATTTACAACAAGGTCATATAAAAATTCCATATTTTGCAGATTTTAACAAGGTGATCAGCTCATAAGCAAGCAAGAAAATATGGCATCTTCCTGAAAAACAGTGCTCTCAGAATGTGTCAGTATCATAAAGGTATGTAATCATCTTACACAAAATATTTTACCTATTATCTGTAGGTTTAACACACAAAGTGACATCCTGTGGTTTTGGTACTTGCAAAGAATCTGGAATAGTTTCTGCAAATTCATCATCACAGCAAATGGTCTGATGATTTAGTTCACAGCCCTCAGGATCCCTGATTTCATTGTCCAACTGGTTTTTATCTAGCAAAAAAGGAACAAGAATTCAGAATTCTAAATTTTTATTTTATAGTGAAATGATGTAATAGAGAAACAGAAAATTTTGCATACTATGAATAAAGTAATAATAATAATAATAATAATAATAATAATAATAATAATAAACACTTTATTTAGAGAAGGTAACTCAGTTACAGAACTAATCTACCATGAGGCCTTCTATCTGTTATGTACAACATATACAGCATATACAACATGATGTTAAGAACCCTGCTTAACAGTAAATAATTAAGTGATTTTAAAAATCAGAGTATCAAGCCTGGAACATATGCACAGGCATCTGTGAACACATAAACATATACATGTATTAAAATATAAAATATCACCCTGCACTGAAAAATGCAACTGTGAAAATGATGCAAAATTACAGAAAAGCAGGCAGCATTTACTTTACTGGAACTGTTTAATTGTCTAAAGATTTCATCCATTTGAGACAGTGATTATGAAAAGAAGAAATGCTACGAGCCTGCCTTATGTCACTGGGAATGTTGTTCCATACCAGTTTTATACAATTCCTTCTTTGGCCTTGGTATAATGTAATTTTTACTTCTTATGGACCTTGAATTTGGAGCAATATCAGCATCTCTTTGGTGAAAGATATTGCTTAGATAGACAGGAATGGCTTTCGTGGATACTTTATACATCAATTTGGCCTTTCTAAGAAATAGTCTTTTATGTATTGTTAAAATCTTATATATTATTCATTGCATCCTGGAAATTGTCTATACATTGAACTAGAATTAAATGGCAAGCCCTCTTGTGGAGTCTTAAAAGTGTTGTTGTTTGAATTAGAGGTATTACCCCAAATTACATTACACTAGTCCAGATATGGCTGAATATAACTTTTATAAAAGATGACCCTATACTGAAGAATAATGTATGTTTTGATTTTCCTCAGTACCCAAAGATAAGAAATAATCTTTTTTGAAATACGTTTAATGTGAATAGACCAATTAAGATTGCTATCTACGAATACACCAAGAATTTTATCCTGAGAGGTCATATTAAGGCTCATATTGTCAAATAGAACCTGCAGTTTGTCGCTATCTAGCCTTGCTCATTTTTGTTGCGTTGTAACTAGTAGGACTTTTGTTTTTTCTGTATTTATGATCATACTGTTTTGCTTGCACCATACTTTAAGTCTGTTTAGAGCATCTTGTAAGTTATTTTTAAGTACCATTTTGGTTTTATCCATCTCAGACAGTGTAGTATCATCTGCACAGAGGACAGTGGAAGAAACTAAAGTTCCTATCTTAAGAGGTAAGTCATTGATAAATAGAATGAATAACAGATGTACATGGATAGAGCCCTGTGGTACTCCACAATATTTTTACTTTGAGAAAGTTGACCATTTAAAGATAGTTTTTGCACTCTATCAGTTAAGTAAGAAGTAAACCAGTTTAGGGAGTTCTCACTGCATTGATAGATTTTTAGTTTTTCAAGCAAAATTTAATGGTCTACAAGATCAAAAGCTTTACGAAAATCAACCATAATGGTGCCTACCATTTCTCCTTATCTAATGCTTGCAGCCATTTATCAATCAAAGATATAAGTGCAGTTTCATAGTAGTAATTCTGTTCAAAGCCAGACTGATTATCATGAATAAGATCATAAGTGTTCAAATAGTGGAAAAAAGAATCATGTACATGTTTTTCCAGTAGTCTGGAGAGACGAGGAAGAATAGAGATGGGTCTGTAGTTATTTACATCATCTTTTGTTCCCACTTTAAGCTATGGTGTAACCTTGGCAGTTTTCCATGTTTGTGAAAATTTATTAGACCTAATACTTCATTGCAAATGAAAGCTATACTCTCTACTATTGCAGGTACAGTTATCTTTAGTAGCCTTGGTCCAATCATATCAAGTCCTGTAGCTTTACAATCATCCATTTTTTTAATATATTTCAACACAAATTCAGGACTCATTTCAGGAATTTAAAACTTTATATTGTTTGGTAGTTTTTTGGCACAAAAAGTTTTGAGTTCCAGATGATCAGATGTAGTTCTGGGTTCTTTAAGTTTTTCAGCAATTTGAATGAAAAAGTCATTAAAAATATCTGAGATGTCAGTTCGATTATTGGTATAAAAATGCCCTCATGATTGAGGGATAAAATTTCAGTTTTACTCTTACATTTCCCTGCGCCAAACTCTGTAAACACTCTCCAGATAGCTTTAGGGTTATTTCTGTTTTCATCCAGCACTTTCTTGTAGTGTGCTTGTTTGGCTTGGCTTATCATTTTATTAACTTTATTCCTCCAAACTTTATATTCAGCTTGATTTCCTACAGATTTGGTCTTTTTGCTTTATTGCTTCTAAAATTTCTGGTGATATCTAGCCTGGCTGGTGGTCTTTCTTTATCCTGTGTGTTTTTCAAGGGGCATGTCTGTTCAATATTCAGATGAACAGATCTGTCCAAGTACCTAAAACATCATCAATATCTTCAACTGTTTGGACTGTATTCCATGGAATCTGCTTCAGATCTTCCAGGAATTTAACAGTACCAAAGTTTTGAAAAGATCTAAAAGTAATGGATTTATGAATATTATTTTTTTTGGATTTGCCATTGACTTTACGTGTTAGAAAAATTGCAAAGTGGTCACTTATACCAATGTTTGAAACCATTACTTCCAAAACATTTTCTTTTGTATTGGTATAAATATGGACTATAAGAGTTTTAGCAGTAGATGTTACTCTGGTGGGTTCATTTACTAGTTGCTCCATCCATAACAAAGCAATAAAATCCATCCAATTGACTTTTATTTGATCATTGAGAAGGTATCAACTAGAATGTAAAATTCATTCTCTTCATTTGAAATTTTGTCTATTTGAAAATCAAAATATTCACACCAATCAGTATGAGATGATGGGGGTCTGTACACAAAACCAACTAAGTAGGGCCTAGCTTTTTCTGCAGTGATCTGTAGCCAAATGGATTCTATTTTCTCTATTTCTAGGTCTTCCCTTCTTTTAGAAACAGTACCAGTTCTAACATACACAAGGAGCCCACCTCCTCCTACTTTCCTATCCCTACGATAAGGTTTGTTATAGCCACTGATATACAAGAAATTTTCACCCTGATTATTTTGTCAACTTTGTTTATGAGAATCCAAATAAATGCATATTATTATTTGGTGAGGTTAACAGTAACTTCACTTGATCCATCTTTCCCTGAATATTTAAATGAACTATGTGTAAACCCTTACTAGAAACTTCTAAATTCATGAGATTAGCATCATTGCTACTAGAGGCACTCTAGGAGACATTAACAGTATTACAACCATGTTCACAATAACCATTGCTACAACTGTCATTACTGTATACATCTGTTTTTACATCTTGCCCAGTGCTTCTGGAGTGTTTGTGTAACAGTTGTGTAACAGTCAGCAGCATATCAGCATTACACATACATGGAGAGTGCTGTCTATGATCTCCAGTAGGGTCTTCCATAGATGGTATAGGGATCATAGTCATTGGAGTGTTATTCACTGCAGGAACTCCAGAAAATGGATCAGCTCTCTCATCAGTTAATTCCTGGTTTCTATGACTACAACCCTTATTTGAGTCCACTATATCCAATAAACATGTGGAATTGAAACTATCCTCATTCACTGGGGATTCGAAAAATAGATCAGTAGCCATTCTGATGAAGTTCTTATCTTTCCATTTCACTAACCCTAAAAAACCCTAATTTCTACTAGACTTTTAGCACAATTAAAACTAAGTACACATTTTAGTCCATCAGCATGCGTTGTAATAGTAAACTTGCCCTGAGATGAATCAAAAGTGAATTCCTTCTTAATTTGTTCCAGGAACTGATGGAAAAATCCAGTTGTCACAAATGTTATTGTGAAATTGGATGAATTTAAATGCTGTACATTGTAGATGATACCCTCTGTATAGTCCTTCACAGGAAGTTCTTGCCCTCTACATCAGAGAAATGAAAACTTTTCTGAGTCAGAAGAATGTGAGAAAGTTGACATTGATGTGATAGATGAATCCATGTTGAAAAATATTCATTATAAAATTTGACTCTTAGTATGCTATATTTCAATATTATTCTGATATGAATTAACTGTAGTGGTCACAACAAATGCAGAGTACAGTGGTGGCAAGTGATGAAAAGCTGTTAAGTTGATCATTGAGTTTTGGAAGTCATCTTAATGAATGCATCCTGTTTGAAAATCCAAGCAGAAAAATCATTTTGTCCTATCTCTGCACACACACATCATACATGCCAAGTTTTCTGGAAACAAATCAGGGAGATTTCTGTTCAAAATCAGGGAGATTGGGTCCAAATCAGGGAGATTAGCGTAACGACTATTTTTCTCATAAGTTTAAGTGCAAAAGTGCAGATCGTACCACAACTAAGTAAAATAACTATAATGAATAATATGTGACGATTTCTCGTTTGCAATGTGCTGCATACTTTTCAAGTGCCTTGTAAGATCATTTTTTCCCCCACTAGAAATGTTCAAATATGTGTTGCAAGCTGTGCAGTACGCAAAGCTTTCTCCCTTTTCACTATGCTGCACACATTTAAATTTGCCTATCCAAGCACTGTTGAACTTGCAAACATATTTCTTTTTTTTTTGAAGGCATATTTTCCATCAAATCTGTTAGCGGAGATTTTGACATGGCACCAGAATTTTTTAAATAACCCTGGATGTAGCTGTAGGGATATGCATCAATTTCTATGTGTTTGGTGATTCACCTCCGGTGAGGCGCACTACGTTCTGTACAACAGCAAAGGCCGATGATATTCCAATTGTGATGTGTCTCCTTTCACTGCCATATTGCTCCATGTGAACAAAAGTAGTTCAGAATATAATTCTCAATGGGGATGAATTACATCCGAGGTTTATTTCTCAAACTGATGGAAAAGGCAGAGAACATTTCGATTGTAATAACTTGATTGACAGATTACAGTAGTCGTGAACACTTTACTGAATGTTGTTTTAGCTGGAAATACCTATGCTTGGCATTTTTTTTTTATTTCCGGGAGATCTTGTCGGCAAATTGGTAGATCAAAAGATGGGGTCGAAAATCAAAAGACTCCCGGACAATTCGGGATACTTGGCATGTATGACATATCTAAAACATTATTAAAAAATATCACATGTAATCCATGGTCGCTGTATTAACATTTATGACTTAGGTATTTTCCTATGGACTAAGTATTTTCTCCATAAATCTGAGTAATGTCTGCCTATAGACCAAGGTTAAGAACAGTTCACAAAGAAAGAAAAAACTTGGATGCTTTCTGTAGAAATACTTCCAAAAGCTGTTAATGCATGTTATGAAAACAACTGTTTTGAGGTTTCTTTATTTTCAGTATCTTTATCCATTTTAGAAAGAACATCAGCATACGTTGTCCAATAATGAAAGAACTTTATACCAGAATTCTCTTGTGTCAAAGTTGGTCTGATCTGGTTGTTTTTAAAACTAAAACTGATTAAATGCTTTTTTCTATTTTGATAATGGTGAACATAATTGATGACTGATCAGTCATTGGTATAAATCTGAAAGCCCTTCATGTCAGGGTGCATCTAGGGTTTTGAGAAGTTTAAAAATACAATTGTTCATGGACTCATGACAGGTGAAGGACACAGGGCTTTAGTATAAGTTTACTGGGCCTTATAATGACAGTTAGGATCAGTACTAAGGAGGACTGTTGTAAAATTTAAATAATTGGTAATTATAAAATCTATTTTTATTATAAAAGCTTTATGGTAAAATCATTTATCATCTTTGTACAAATCACAGAAGAAATATTGATTGAAAGGTAGACTGTATGCCTGATAAAATCTTTGCAGAACTCACAGACTTGTGGCAATATAGACTAGCTAATTTACTGTGAAGGTCTGCTGGCTGGCTGTACAGTTCAAGTTATCATAATAACAACAAAAAACTACAAATAAAATCAGTACTAAGAGTGTTCTTACTTTCACTCTGTGTGTGTGTGTGTGTGTGTGTGTGTGTACACAATCCTGGCTATACAGTATTAAGTATATTAAGGTCTCCCAAAACAGAATAAAGATAAAGGCAAAAAATGGGGAAAGCAATAAAGGATAAAATTCTTAAAATACATCCATTTTTTACATGTAAATCCCACTCTTTTAAAAAGACCAAGACCTCAGCTGGAACATTGTCATGTAATACATCCCTGGACAAAAGACAGCCTCCATTATGTGCCTCTTGTGACTTTCAGATTCAGGATAACACATCAAGCCTATTCCACATCTCCATACCCACATAGAACAGGCCAGAAAATAAACTAGTACTGTTATGGATTTATGTATCATCTTTTTGAATTTATAATTTTTATTTAAGTCATTTGAGACAATGAACTTATATTTTAAATCCTTTAAATGGTTAGTATTATAGTAAAAGTACATGTATACTTCATTATTAGAGTTCCATTCATGACAAGGCCAATAGCAGGTGAAGTCAACAACTATGCAGATCAAGAATGATACACAAGTATGAACATGGGTCACATAAACAAAGTGTGCGATTCATAGTACACTTGCCCTGTACAAAGCCATCATCCATGCCCTAGCATTTGATTGGTTCAATAAGATTTGAAGGTCAGAACAGGACTGTTTTTGTTTATGACTGCTTGAATTATGTTGAAATAATAAGATTTTAACTGGTTGAGATTATTGTGAATCAAATTATTTATTTGAAATGCAAATGGACACTATATAATGACCATATGCACCACATATTCCATTCTTCTTGTTATGCTAGTGTTCTTAAGAGCCACTGAGAGGAAAATAGTGGTTTAAAATTACATGTTCATTGGATATAGCCAAGTGGATAATCATTGATTTAAACAGTCAGTACTTTGAGATCATGTGATTATATTCAAGGACTTGAATATTTAATTAATTCAACTGGATTATGTGAAACTTTTCAGGACTTCAGCAATAGTCCACATTCATAGGATTACATTACAGTAAAAACAACTGGATTAATAATTCTGTTAAATTCATTTATGTTATCACAGTAACACACAAGCACTATACAAGCTTTGTTCGGAATACCTTGGAACAGTTTCTGGATTAGTGAGAAATTGATAGCACAATTGGTATTATTAGGATTACATTCTAGGAATTCGTACACAGTATGCTATTGTCAAATTCTTTCACTTTGCTCGACTTTATATTTAAATAAATTTAAATTTTGGAAAACTTGAATGTTTGTTTGGCTTTTACATAACCTTGTTATTTAAATTTAATCCCCTAGACACAACAATATTATACTGTTACACAAAGTCTGCAAGTGGAACAAACTATGTAAAGTTGGTGGCAACAAGACTGAGCTGACACTTCTGCCTGCAAAGTCATCAAACATCTTCTTGCCCCAACAGGCAAGCTACTAGTAAAGTCTGATGAAAGCATTTCTGTCATCATGTTTGTTTGGGTGTGTATGTTTTCACATGCATATCTAAGATAAAACCAAAGACCACATGACATACATATCATGTGGAAAGCATGCCTATGGGGAAAATGCAAACACTGGTGTACAAAAAAAATCAGAGACACCCAATGTACTTGGGAAAGGTGAGTCACAACTAAAATTCTGATCTAAGAGTATCTCTTTGAAAGATAACGAGAATAAGCACATTTCTAGTCTTGCTTCTAGGAAGATTTGGTGCTTAAAATAAATTACCATATGAAACTTGATCTTAAAGTATCTGTTTAAATTACTTTGTGCCCTTTTGCACCTCTTCTCTCAGATCCTTATATTTCCTTTGTTTTATGCTGAGTGACACCGTTATAACATGTCAGTTGGGAACCATAGAACCTGACCATGATATAGATCAAACTGACTTATAACCAACCAAGTCAGTTAGCTGAAGAAAATTATGCATGTACCAAAAAAAGATGGAGTGGGGGGTAATAAAAGAGGGTGCAAAATACATACTTTTGATTAAATGAAGACAAAACTAGTCTGAATTACACTTGTATATTGACAACTTACATTTGTGTAGTACAGTCCATAATGTATAGATCACATGTTATACAATTCATGCATCAGTCACATCCCATTAGAAAATACAAATAACACATGTATATCCCATTGTCAACAAACATGTGCCATTAAATATGGCTATACACCACTCCCTCAATAACTCGCGCCCTGATAACTCGCGAACCCGTTTATAACGTGGGGTCAGGCGTGGATCCCAATTTTTAAGCCAGAAAATACCAAAAATTTAATCCCTATTGCTTGAACTTGAAGAAAATCGCGATCGAAATTGGAAATGGAAACTTGATATATCACTCGTTTTATCGTCGAAAACGGTAGATAGGACTTGGAAATTTAATCAACATTATGAAATAACGACTTTTAATAAGAAGTCATATAATTTGTTACATTTTCTTTTCAAACGACATTCTTAGTAAACCGCAATTTACAATATTCAAGGACATTTCGATCAATGAAAATGTCACTTACGCCAAGTGGAGGCAGTACTTTTAATAAATAAATACCAATTAAAAAAAAATTTTATCAATTGAAATTTGTGTTCTAGTTCTATCTTTTAGTTCCTTTTAAGTGTAATCATCATAAATGCAATGTGTCCTCTTTTAACTAAACGTAAAATGTGTCAATCTACTGTAACAGCTATGTCTGCGAGCGTTTCGCTGAGAACCTAATTAAGTGCCCACCGTGTTTTGATATCGGACTAGCGGAAGCATCTGTTGCATTGTTGCACTAAATAAAAAGAGGGCCTACTTTTCTATTATCATGGTAATTACGTCTTCTGAATCAAATAAAGCAGGTGGAATTGAAAATAAAGTCAAAAGGCATACAAATCCTACAAGCTTAAGAACCAGCGGCACCAGTCGTATGTTGGGTAACTCATTTCATTTAATCTATCAAACACTCTGATACATTTTATTGTGTACGTATCTAATTAAACTACCTTAAAAATTACCTACTCAATCATAAATGTGATTAAAGATAGCAAGGCAACCAAGCGAAATGAGTACTTTGTAAAATAATGAGCTCTGTTTCACAGATATGGACTGTTGTGGGGAAAAACGAGTTTCAGAGATTTCCAGAATTCGCACGTAGAGATATCCTCAAGCATGATAAGAAGTTTCACTTACTTTTGCAATGAAATCATGGCATGAATATTTACTAACTGAAAAATACAAAAATTGAGTTTCGACATAGACAATTGTCTGATGAAATAAATGTTATGTGTTTTTGATAAAAAGGAATCTTGTTTGGTAGTGTATCAACAGTTAGTCTGGTTCCCTGCATCATAGACTCCTAATTTCGTGAAATACTATTATACAACACTCCAGGAACCAGACTAATCAACAAAACAAAAAGCCGTGACGTAATACACAAATGTTTTCGCATATGGTGTTTGGTTGTTGAAACCAGTTGTAATCATGTTATCGATCTTTCAGATGTTGGATATTTTGAAAATAAATGTGATATATAGATAATAACGAACAACTTTATCAGAAAAAGCGCTTTAATGATGATATTTCTCGACTCGATTATAAAACGAGGATTCAGCCATTAAACAGCCCAGTTCCCCCCCCCCCCAACCTCGCATTTTTTGGATGTCTAGTGGGCTTTTTGGAGGTCCTTCGGTAACTTGTGCTCTCGTTTATAGTGCGGTCTGTGTTTTTGGACCCCGATGTGTGCAAGTTATCGAGGGAGAGGTGTAGTTGTTTACTGCTACACATACATGTACTTAAATTGGCCTAGAGTTTGGTCAGCTGGAGACAGCTATCATCTTGCTGAGGCTATCCAAGGGATGAGGCTATTCATAGGGAAATAAAAACATGTGAACAAATGAAGAAAAAAAATAACCTGACAGATATCTATGGTTTCAAAAGTTTGGAGATTTAATCTGAATTTTATGCCACTGTTGGTAGCGATGACAAGCATAAACATTATTTCCTGCAAACAGGAAACTTTCACAGCACAATAAATGTCTTCTGGTCACACTAAAAAATGCAACAATCCATCGGATTCCACTGATTTATTTAAGTTAGGTACTGACTTCCTTTGACGAAAGGTGCTTTGTTTTTATTGAAGACTGTAGTTGGCTTGCTTTGATGGACAGTGGACGTGTTAGCAAAGTCACCGTTAAAGAACAAAGTTTTGGAGGACCAAACGAATGCCTATTTGTTATTCTTGCAGCAACATCAAATAACTGTAGAACACTGATTGTGATTTGCTTAGTATTTATATAGAACAAATGGTGCTTCAAAGTAGTCAGTTTCTTTGAAGTTTCAACAAATTTTTTTTTTCCTGGGTACATTAAAATAATTAGCCATTATTTAGTCAATTGTAGTCGTTCCTGTTCCTGCCTTCAAAGGCTGGTTGATTGTAGCTAGTCCAATTGAGTTACTGTTTGAGTGGATCAACAGCATACAGTGCTCAGGTCAGATGTCAGCAAATGAGGATTATGATGTAACAATGCACTGTTAAGATGGGTTGTCAAGATGAACAAAGGATTCATTTATATAATAGATAGATTCCATTTTATGTCCAAGTTTGTGGCTTCCTTTCATGGTGTTTTGAATTTCTCCACTACAAACCCAAGACTGTATTGACAAGTTTAAACAGCTAACAATGTAGTCAAAAAAAAATTACCAGATGGTATATTTTGTTGCCAACAAGACCAAAAATAATTGTAATTTGTGACATCGGTGAAAACCAGTGCAATCCCTGAATAAACAATTTTTACATGTTATTTTTCTTACTTTTAAGAAGAAAAAAATATTTTTTCCTGTATGTGAAAAATACATGCATACATAATTTCAGTAGCCACAACACAATCGTTTTATATTAGAATTCATATATGACCTCTTTCTTAAAATGATAATAAACTTTTTACACATTATTTTTCGCACTTTTAAGAAGAACAAATTATTTTTTTATGTATGAGAAAAATACTTGCATATGAAATTTCAGGACCCATGCCACAACTGTGTTATACCTGAATTCATGTTTAACAGAAAATGCTATAGTGGAGTCACACTGTATATATGGTAAATTTTGCAGGAACAGCATCAACAAAGTTTATGTTATCAAAAAGCACAGTCAGAAATGGCATTTACTTAAAAAACTCAATGAAAGGAAATGAGCTCATGTGCATAATAATCTAAGAAATAGTACTATGAAATTGGTATTCATGTAGACAAAGATGGCAAGTAAAAGAAACACAAGAATAATCTGTAAATAAAATATGCATACCACTTCAACTTATATGTTGAAGGAACTGCATGAAAGGCACACAAGGAACATACACGTACTCGAAAATCAAGCTTCAATGTAGTCGAGGTGGGTGGGGGTAAAACTTATTTGAATTATGCAATACTTACCCATCGCTATTCCGCAGCTGCCTTATTTTAGAATCTGGTCTATTCAATGTAAATAAATCATTCCACAGAGTAAAGAATTGTCAGTATGACATGGTCCACTCATGCAATGAACCAGTCATCTTTTTCACAGAAGACTATTACACCAGGACATCATAGTGGGGTGTGACAAGGGCACTGCGATGGGTAAGTATTGCATAATTAAAATTAATTTGACCCCCCTCTTGCCAAAACAGCATCTTAATAGCAGCAATATCTTACCCGTCACTATTGCACAGCTGAATTTGTCAGGTGGGTAGGCTGATGTCATAAACTGATAAAAAGCTTAGAAAAATGGAAAGTATTTGCCATTAAGGGAGAGGTCCACTTTACAGATTGTTGGTGTCTCTCTGGACCACATGTACTGAAACTATGGGTCCCAGAGAAGAAAAAAAATGCCTGTACTTGTGCTAAAGAGCAATGGTAGAAATAAGAGAACGTAGTATGCAATCACACAAAATGCTGCCTTTATGAAAACTTCCAAAGAAGAATGATTTAGATGGGCCCATGAGGCAGTGACAGCTAGAACATCATGGACTTTTAGTATCATAAAAGAGAGGTCTCTATTGGTAAGGAATTGACAAACTCTTTTGATTGTGGTGACAATCCACCATGAGATAATGGAAGCTGAAATATCAACAGAGCATGAAAGGAGAAGCAAAAACGTTTTTTTCCCTTTCAATGCATTTAGATAGAAATATAGCACCCAACCTAGACATAAACTCTTATCTCCTGAACAGATTCGACTAAGACTGGGAATCTTGATAGGTGATGGAACTACTGAAGGTAGCTGATTTTTTTTGGCTGAAAAATCCTGGTTGACAAAGGAGGGAAAAAGAATCATAATTTTCATTAAAACAGAGACAGCAAGTGTCAACAGACAATGCATGAATATTGCTGCATCTTCTCACAGACACTAACCAAGTAAAACACAGTCTTGAGTGTGAGGTCCTGAAAGGAAGCCTCATTCAATGGTTCATAGCAGTTTTTGGTTAAGGACTATAAAACACAAGATAGATTCCATCTGGGCTTAAGAGATCAGGAGACAGGTCTCTGTAGCTAAACATGCTTAATGATCCCTGAGAAAAGTTTGTTGGAAATTACAGCTCTGTAACATACTGAACATCTTTTGTTCTTGAAAAGGAATAAAAGGAAATCAGCAACAGAGCTGTGAAGAGTCCATTTGATGAAGATTGTTTTGCCTAACCTAGACAGACTGAACACTAAAACATTCTTCTTCCCTGGAATGTGGTGAACTCCAACAGTGATGTTCTCTGAGGTGGACCAGCAGAGGAAAATCCAGACCTCCATGCTACAATGGATATGTTGTCTAAGGAGACCATGACACAATGAACCCTTACTTTGTCAATGCACTCTTGCAACATTAGAAACACAGCTTTCATTTCTGGGTTGTCGATGTGGAAGGACAAATCATCCCAAGTCCAATGACCCTCAAGAAGGATGCCCTCTGGCTCTGAATGAGCCCCCCAACTGGAATTTGATGCATCACCAAACAGACAGGAGTCAGGGTCAGGTGCACATATAAGAACCCCAGTCAGGAATCTATCCCAATTCATCCACCAGCCCAAATGGTGATGAAGATCTGGTCCTAGAGGAATCAGAACTGATAAAGAAACTCTGTTTCCACTTTGCAAGAAGGAGAAACTGTAGATGGCACATATGAAGACATCTTAAGGGAACCAGATCCACAGCTGCCTTCAAGGTTCTGAATTGGGTTAGGTAAAGGAGAGCATACAATGACATTTTTAATCATATAACTTCTAAAAGTGCCAGAAATTGATCTGTCTAATCCAGCAGGACCCAGGTTAAGTTCTGTTTTGTGAGGGAGTTCATCCCCATCTAAATAAAGTCTTGAGACAGAATAAGTTCTGACTTCTCAAGGTTGGGTAAAAGACCCAACCAAGTTACAATGGACCAACAACAGAAATATCTTGAAGAAGGGACTGAACCTGAACATTGTGGATCAGCCAGTTGTTGAAATGCTGGAGAATCTGGATTCCTAGTAATCAGTGTTATACCACTACACCTCCATAAATTGTGTGAAGACTGGGTGTGAAAGCAATTCCGAGCGGTAGAACCCGGAATTAAAAAACTTCCTGGTCCAATCAAAACCAGAGGTATATACAATGTGGAGGAAATATTGGGATGTGCAGTAGGCATTCTGAAGGTTGATGGAGACAGCCCAATTTGACGGATGCATTGCATTCTGGATCGAGAAAGGGGTCTCCATCTTTAAATGTTCTTACAAAGAAATTGGTTTGATTGGGAGGGATTTATTATGAACGATCATTCAGGACCCTCTCAACCATCAGAATGTTTGATCAAAACTCAAAAAAAGAGGCCCAGACAATCACCTCAGGGGATGTATGGGAGAGGAATGCATGGCAGGGAAGGGTCTTAGTCCCAACAGCTGTCCTCCAGCCCTTTCCATGCAGAAAGGATAAGGGTTGAGGACTTCCTCCTAGAGGATCTTTGGCAACTTCTACGCCAAGGACCTGACCAACAAAGAGATTTCATTTGATGTTGTGCATTGGACTGGGGCTGCATCTGTTGAAGAATTTGGCAGCTGGCACCTGAAGGCAATTCACATAAGTATGCTTTCTGGATGATTGCACTGGGCCATGAGCAGCTGTGAAGGATCTATGTTGATGATCATTCAAATCTTGTGAAGCCATGGTGGAGACGAGTCCAATGAAAAGGCTCTCAAATTCCAACAGAGCAGCTTTAGAAGGTCTTTATTATGGTTGAGTAAGACCTTCAAGGAGTCCAGTACAATGTGTTAGTTAATGTTCTGTTGATATGGCCATTGCAACAGAAAGTGAATGCTGGGATGTCCTAGCCACAGCTTCCAGCATATGTTGTAATGCAGCTGGATTTTGAGTGGCTTCCTTCAAAATATTAACAAGCAGCATGAGAAGCTATTGACCAGAAGCCAGACTTTCTGTTCAGCGGCTTCTATTATTTTGATGGGATGATGTGCCAAGGTTCCAGTTGTAATACCCACTTGGGATGCACTTGCATCCAAATGGGGAGGTTTAATGGGCCAAATTGGAGAATGTACGCAGTAACTAGAGACAGAGACCATCGATCTCAAGGTAGAAGGAGGAACAGTCCAGCCACTATGCCATTGAGTAATGTCTTGGGCTGTGGAGAACCTCTGTGATATTTCCTTGATTACTGAAGAATGTGGAAGAAGCAGATCTGGCTGTGGATAAGTCCTGCAGAAATTTTCCAAAATGGACAGGATCTTCTTGGGCTGTGTGCCAGATGATTTTGGTCACAAATACATGGGTAGCAGGCAGTAAACTTTATTTACTGCCTTATCAAAAGAACAGATTTCCTTCACTTCATTCAACTGAGAGGAACTGGAGGACTTGATTGGAGGCATCAGTTGAGCTGTTTCTACCTTGAACTTGCTGGAATCAAGAGGATAGATAAAAACATCATCATCTAGAACACTCCAAACAAGAGAATGGCTGGGCATTATGTCCTTCAGGGGGTAGTAACATGGGAGCACTTTTATCCATTCTTGTTCGTTTTCATGATGAGTAGTGGCTCCATGTATTCTAGAAGTAAGGTGTGACCACTTATCTTTTCTGGATGATGCTATGCCTCCAGCCTTCCTGGTGGATGCCACCTGATGAAGAGTCATGGCATCACCTCTATTCTGGGTCCAGGATCCAGTAGCCCAAGGGGGCACAAGAGACCAATTAACCTGAGGCGGAGGGCCCCACATCCCATATGTATTTATGATATGATAGGAAAGGGGGGGGTACCAGTCCGATCCCCTTCCCAAGTCTGGACCCATTAGGCAGACTCCCAATTAAGGTATGATGGTAGAGTAGGAGAGGGGGAATAGTTTAGCATAGTCAGCAAATGCTAAGATCGAGGTAGAGGTCAAATGGTCTATAAGGGTCACAAAGGTGGTTTCTTCGGCAGCACCCAAAGTCCAAGGAGCTACTTGTTTCATTTTGGACTTATTCTTTTGAGATGCCTTGGACATTCCATGACTCACTAATAGAGCATTTAATGGTTGTGCTATCTTCGAAAAGTTCTCAACAATACAGCAATAGTAACCCGCGAACCCCAAAAACTGACGCAACTCCTTATTGTTTTTATGTTTTCGCCAAGTCTTAATAGCAGATGTTTTCTCTGGGTCAGTCGTGATACCCTCCTCAGATGTAACATGACCCAGATAAATGACTGAAGACATTAGCAACTCAAATTTAGAGGGTTTCGGCATTAGACCACGCTAGTGTAAGCATGCAAACGTTGTCTCTAAATGGTCCATGTGTTCATCAAATGCCTTTGAGAAAATGAGTGATGCTGAATAGCCCATTTATTGTCAATTTAACACAAAAATATAAATAGGGGGAAAAATTTGACATCATTATATAAGTAATTGTAGTTTCAATTTCAGTGGTTTTATGTATCTAATTTTGGATGGGGCAGGCAATTTAACTTACTAAGCTCAGTAGTTCCATTCGTTTTTAAATTGTCCTCTATGTGTTGAACTAATATTACTGTGGAATGATGGATAAATGTGGGGGTAGCGGTCTTCCGGGAAGAATCGGGTGGGTTCGAATCCCACCGGGGTTGACCTACTAGGTTAGTCATGCTAGTACCACTATGGTAGAAAAAGAAAAAGGGAATACATAGTAATAAAAAACCGTTCTTGTATGGTGTTCATTTTAAAATGAAAGCGGATGAACTTTCAAATGACTTTTTTTTTAACATGGTTGCTTTTAAATATAGATATCATTGTGAATACCTATCATATATTAATTAATGTTTTGATTTATTGCTGAAGACACGATGTATAGTGCTGATTGACTGGTTCCTGTAATTTTTTTGTTTTTGCTGCTGGCACAAATTTTTTAAATGTCAGGAGACATTTACACTTAGGGAGGGAGTATGTGACCCAGGTGCATGTTTGTCAAGAGTGAGCACGCAAGTGAGTGAGTGATCGATCACATGAAGGGGACATTAGCATCAAGCACCTGGCACCTCATAAAAGCCCTAGGCACCCATCCTATCGGCTCAGGACGAACAACATCTTACTCATTTTGTATAGGCCTAAGATGGCGATCGCAATTCAAGAGAATTGTAACATTTGAATATTTAGGGTCTTCATGTTTGGTAGGGTATCATTTATGTGTTATCATGTTGATATACTGAAATACCAGCATGCGGGTTGTGTATCTTTGTGTATCGTACTTGTTCTGTTCTGTTTTAATATTGTATATCTAAGTATTTGTTCTGTTCTGTTTCAGTATTGTATATTTAAGTATTCGTTCTGTGTCATTGTAGGTTTTTCATTATCTCGTATGTTTTCCTGATGGATAATAAACCCCATGACCTGCGAGTGCTGTGCTTGCTTTATTTTATGCAATGCCTGGCTCACAAATAAATGCCTGAAATTTCTCACTTGCTGAATCTTAATACATGTTTAGGCCAAAGCTGAGGTCAAAATTTTCATAAGCATGAACACGAGTCTAAGTAAGATCTTTGCTGCTATTATGCACAAAAGTTATGAACTAGTGACAGCTGACTGGTGTTAGTCTGGATGGGTGGAGCTAACTTGAGTGCCATCAGTTACTGATTTTGATTAAACCAAATTCCATTGGTTGATTTTGTTGATGTTTCCATTATCAGGGTTCATACACCTTTGGTGTGACAAAATTCAAGGATATTTCAAGGGCTTTATCCAATTTTTTCAAGGACCCAAAGGCCCAGTGCACATTAGGTATTTTATCAATGGCCATTTAAAGGATTAGTGAGAAACTTGTAATTTCCTAACAAGGGACTTCCTAATATTTGTGCAATAGGCTTGAGACTTTATAATAAAGAATAAAAAAAAAAAACAAATCTTAGGTGAATAGCAAAACTTTATTTCTAAGAAAAACAAATGAATTCAGATCTTGATATGAAGAACAAAAATAATCCCTGTAGATAACACAGCAAATAAGGTACACTAGGTTCAACAGTAAAAATGGCCTGGCCTATTGTCAGTCTAAGACACTGCTATGTGACTGATAATACCCAATAAATCAGATGAGATGAATAAATGCACAACACTTACAAACAAAAATCAACAGGATGGAAATTTTGATTGAGATTCAGAGTTGAAAGCCCTGTTATTTGGTAAAGGCAAATTTGTAGAATGTTTCATTATGGAGGTATAATCCACCATCATTTCACTTTCAAGTGTATGGGAAATTAATTACCAGGTCTTGTATTCTTGTTTTCGACACCAACTGGGTTGAACACACACTTCCCAGGCATTTTGCTCCAAGTGAAATGGGTAAGCTCTCACAGAATACGCAGATAAATCTTCCATATTCTCAATGCCACGCACACGTGTTTATCCTCTGGCCGGTGTGAATGCAGCCTCCTAAATATTCGGTATCGATTGCAGTTTATAGAGATTGTCGAAGCCTACCTTCTCTCTCTGACACACTTCACGAAAACACATCAGCCAACCTCATATATAGCGATCTGCATAATTTACATGTCCCTGAAGTTGTCCGCAGCAGACAAAATCGATTTCTGGAATAACTTTGATGCATGATATGATGCATTCACGCTGCATCTTAAAATCATCTGCCACGAAAGTATGCAGCGTGTCGACATGTCTAATTTTTATATCTGCTGTCGCGTGATTGCTCATTGAACTTTTACAGGTACATTTACACATTGATGTAAGTACGCTGTGTAGAAAGCAGCCTTTCTGTTAACAGGCATACAACCATAATTTACGCCCAAAAGTTTGGTCACAACGCCAAAAAAATCAATAATAGACTTCCAAATTTTAGATCGTACACCAAAACTCAGAAGCTTGAACATACAATAACAACAAACTGTGACCATTTTTGTGTATATTTTTCATTATTTTATGTTTCAAGAGTTTGAACAGCTGATTCACCATGATTTAAAGTACAAAGATATGCCACTGATGCAGAAAATAAATCAACGAAGAAGAATGATCGTTGGAAAAGATTCGAAGACTTTGTAATGCTCTTTATAATCAGGTCAGCACACAATAATAATTATCTGACTGGTCGTGTGTTGTAAACCACCCAATAGCAACAGTTTTATTTCAATTAAATGTAATGGTATGAATAGAAACTTTTGTACATTCGTTTGTCTATTAATTTTACATTTTTCAACTACTGAGGCTTATTTGCAAGTATTTTTCAAGGACTTTTCAAGGTAAAAATGATTTTCAAGTACTTTTCAAGGATGAATCGAAATTCAAGTACTTTTCAATGTACCGTGTGAACCCTGATTATTGGCATTTCAAAGTGCTTGTGTTAGGAAAAGGAGAAATTCCAAAGTAAACTGGCATACAAAGTATGTGCAAGAGACACAAAGATATGCTGATTACAAGCAACATCACATGTTAAGATATTACTTTGATTTTGAATAACTCTATTCAAAAAGAACCTGGTAACACAAAACCCATGAAAGACACAACTTAGTCTATTATATGATGTACAAACCGAACTGGGGGGCCCTGAGTGGCTGAGTGGTCTAAAGCACTCACCGTTACTGATCACTGCCATCTCACCTCTGTCTGCGTGGGTTCGAGTCTCGGGCTCGGCCAATGTGGGTACATGAGAAAACTTGCCAGTAGTTTCTCATGGGTCGGTGGTTCTTTCCGGGGTTGTCCCATGTTCTTCCTCCACCAATTATACTGGCTGCCATGTATAGCCTATCTTCTGTTGAAAAATGGTGTTAAACCCTACAACAACAACAACAACAACAAACCAAACTGAATCAGAATATGCTGCATGGTTCCTGAACTATGCTGGTTACAGAAGGCGATGTAATGTTCATGTAAAAGCTAAAACTGGATATGAAAGATTAAACCTTTAAAGGCATATCTACATGTAATTCACCTACCAAATGGCATCCTATTATGTGTAAGGGTTCCAGAGCTAAGTTTGTCACAATTGGTGTAAATGGATGGACAGGCTGGGTAAGGTGATTACCACAGGGCTCCCACAACTTTGTGTGGGGTCACTAATCATAATTCACGTTAAATACTTCTCTTTGATATACCTTTCTTCTTGCTTCTCTTTTGATCTGCTGTTGGATGCACTACCACTGCTGGAGTTTTCACTTTTGATCTGGAGCCATTTCTCTTTGAAAGCATCTTTGCACTACCTATAAATAAATGAAGGGCAGTAGGATTACAAAATTGTTTATTACACTGCACATTTTGCTCAGCTTAAAATTAAGGAGTCGTACTAATTACTATAAATTCTCTTTTATTTGTGGCAGTATTTCCTATATTTTTCAGACATTTTTAGCCTGCTGACTATTCTCACTCTGAATGCCAAAATTTTGTCAAAATTCTATCTTTTTACTTGCACGTTGGAGCACCTTTGTGGGGTACCAATTCTTATGAATTTCACTGTTGCTATAAACCACTCAATAAATACCCAAATATAACATTTTTCAGCAAAAAAATGTTACCTCTGTCAGTTGGTACTTCCATGAAGTTATGTGTCAATGTAACTGTAATCCTTTACAAAACCACAAAAACTGATTCTCATGAAAAGAAATAAATTCTCACAAATAGAAATAAAGTTTGGGATTTATTGGTTTACTTCAATGTCTTTTGGTTTGGTTTCAGTGTTTATGTTTGTGTTTGGTTTTTGTTTTCAGTATTTTTGTTTATGGTTTTTGTTTTGGATTTGGCTTTGGTTTCAGTGTTTGTGTTTGGTTTTTGTTTTGGATTTGGTTTTTAGTGTCACTAGTTTGTTGAAAACATGCTGCAAAAATAGGTCAAAAAAAAAAATAGATGTTAGACCCAAATCAGGGTAAATTCTGCAAAAGCTGCGTTCTAGTAAATTTTTTCCACATTTTGGGGTGGATTATGTTTGATGAAAGCATCTGCTAATTTTTTTCATATACTCATCCTGCATCTCTTCTGTATCATAGTATATTGCTCTGTAAAACAAATACTTTTGATTGTTGTGTTCAGATGCCATTCTTATATTTATGACCCAAAGCATTTGTTTAATTAACCTGCTCTTGAACTTCATCATTGATCTCATCAAAAACATCACTCAGTTCAGACAAAGTAGACAAGGTTTTTTCTTTTGTGGGTGTACTCTTTCATGCATGATATTCTGCTGATTCATTTTAGTTCTATTCGCCTTAAAAATCTGCCCCAATTTATTTTTCATGCTAAGGTCACTCCCAGGTTAACCAGTTTTTCAATGTGGTCCTAATATGTTTCAGAGAATGCATACAACATCTGGACTTCATTGATAAACCCATATGATGCATTCAGATGATACAGTGATCTCAGTTTATCTGTCACATTTGATATTCCTATTCAGTATACCTTGGCAGTCAATTGCTAATGCTCGACATTTGTATATCAAACACCACAAGCATTTCTTCAATGCAAAAATATTCACAACTCTATATTTTCTCTTTTGTTAGTACCAAATCATTAGACATGCTGTAGAAACTCTACTGCATTGTGTAGTATTGCTGCGGAAAAAAATCAATATATGGCCTTTGTTGATATAATATAGTTACAATCAGTACATACATTCATTCATTGAGCTCACAGTATGTGTATTGATCGGTACTATATGCCTGCCTGAATAAGTACACTCCATGGGATTTGTTTCTACAATCCCAGCAGAGTAGTATGAAAGGCTGGTGTTTTGTCCGCACTGTAGCTCTTAGGGCATTTCCATCCAAACAATATTCTACCCCCCATGACTGGATCATGTGACATATGTACACAAAATTGTGTGGGCTAAATATGTCATAGGGGTAAAGGCAAGATGGGTGGAAAGGCCACAAAGAAGGTCAGTGGCCAAGACACACACTCTTATAATATTTCAGGCAATATTTGTGGCTGAAAGGTCTATGTTAGTTTTCTCTAATCTTCTTCATTTAAATTTCTATATCTACATATTAGTAGAAAGTTAGCTTCATACTATATCTAATTGCAAGTTCGACAAAAATGAGTCCATTCATATTCAATACATAAGCTATTAAACTTCTGAGCCTGAAATATTTCATGAGTGCTATTTCTGATATATTTCTGTGTCATAAATATCAGCCCATAGTTTAGTTGACTGTCTTTTCCAACGAAGTGAGTCACAACTTCTGTACATTATTTTGTTGGAGAGTTATAAAACAAAATATACAAACAAACCATATTTTTCTCATCTTGACAGCACCTCAGTCTATTGTAAAAATGAAGCTTTAAGTGGAAAACTTCCCACTCAATTGAAAATAAATGGGAAAGGGGAGTTGCTAAATAGAACATAGATTTAACTAAGTAAATAAGGTCGGACTTGCGAAAATGATGCACAATTTTTGTGCATTCAGTTCTTTTGTTTTTACAGATTAACTTATAGTAATTAGCATGAATTTAATGCAATCACACATCCTTGAATAGATCCTGGAACCTAAAAGTCAAAAAAAAAATTCGGTGTCTTTAATCTGAAAATCCAAACATTGACTTCTCAAAGTACATGCAAGAATAACCTGCCAAATACAGCCTGTTTAACCAAAATCTCTTTCCAATAATAAAATTGTGCATGTTGAAAGTTTACAAATGCGTGGAGTCTTGGAGGTGAAGATAAAGAAAAAAACAGCTCATTAATTAGTCTTGACTGCAACAAATATATACTTCTAAATTACAACCAATAGATCATCTCAAATTCAAGTTATCCATCCATGCAGCAGTTTGTCAAACTTTTCATCTATCAAGATATAGCTAATTTTAAGTGACTTTTGGAAGCATTAGTGTCCAATCGCTGCATATCATCTGTCAATGAGATGCATGTATTTGTTTGCCCACAAAGGGAAGAAAGGAATCTATGAAAATATGGCACATGTTTTACCAATAAAACTAAATTCTTTAGAAAATAATAATAATAACAATAATAATAATAATAATAAAAAAAATAATAATAATAATAATTATTATCATTATTATTATTATTATTATTATTATTATTATCCTGGGGTTTGTTTGTTAATTTAGCACTAAACTTGTAGACAATGTAAAGCAACAGATTTTATTCAGTCTATTATGAAATTCCCAATGGTTGATCAACAAGTTTCTTGTATGTGTGGTTAGTAATCAATACGTTAGTTTTTTTTGTCAACACTGAAGTTATCAGCTAATAAAAAATTTCTCTGTTCTTCTGGCTAAATGATTGGTCTATTGGTGAAATATTAGTCTACTTGCTGAATGATGTAAATTAAAATAATGGTACTCAAAATAATTTCTTTTGCTATGTATTTGTTCTTTGTTTCAACATCATTCTCCATCACTTAAAAAACTTGGCTTCAAAATGAATTTTATACAAAAAAATAGATGTCTTTTGAATTTACTTGTATTTATTTATTTATTTATTTATTTATCTAGCAGTTTCCATTCTTTTGCCATTCTTTCATTCTGCTCATAAATTGATTACTGATTTGGAGAGAGAGGAGGTAGAGATCAATTAAAAAAGATCCCCTTTGTATAAACATGAAAAAACAATGGACTGTAAAGGGCACTTTTTATTACCATAGAAAGTAAAACACTTAGAGGACCAGACAAATACTGACACAGCTTCTCAGATTTACATCTCTGTCTTAGCTCATGACAGGCAGGTGCAATCTCAACATATGTGAATATGAGACATGACATTCTGCAGTAAAGTTAAAACCTAAATCACAATCAAACGAGAACAGATGACACACGAAATACTTGATAACTGTCCATTCCATTCTACCAACGATTGTTAACTGAATAACTGTTGCAATACTTTCTCTACAATTTATTTCAACCATATTATGGTATTGAAAATAATATCCATTTTTGTCTTTATCTCAAAATACAGTTTTACTGAGATACCATTAGAACCTTCCTGATGACTGCAATAATAGGCATGCACTAACTTCTTTCCAAGACATTGTGATTTTTACAGGGGGTGGAGGTTTTTAACTGATCTTCAAATGCATGTGATGTATTATGAATGAATAACAGAGTACTTTCAAGATTCCTCTTTTGTTTTTGCTGTTCTTTTTTATGTTTATGTTCACCAGACAATTGCCCAGTGATCTTTCTTTGAAGGAATTGATGCCTGTTTATTACAGTGCTTTTGCTGTTGTCAAGTTATATCTACACCCATCAAGTATGCCAAAGAGATCTTCATACGAGGGCCACACCAGTCATACAGGCTTTTGATACTTGTGCTCAGTGTTGTCATGTGATGGAAACCTCTCTTGGCAATCTGTATGAGAAATAATATAGGCTCCTAATTTTACCTCTTATGCATTCTTATACTATAACTATTGGTCCAATCAAACAAGAACAAATATAAAAGTTATTGAAGTGTATGATACAGTACCCCTCATTTTAATGCTGTCCATAGCAGACATACAACACCTTATTGTAAGACTGCCTTACAAATAATGTCTCAGTCACATGTAGGAGGGGGAAGTAGTGCAATTGCGGTAACAGTTAAATCCAGGAATGTCTGTATGTTTAATTCATCATCCATGAAATATGTTGGACCAAAAGGCTACATCATGTTTCTTTTCATGAATCTTTGACGTTATTTTTCTGTTTCAATACAATGCAAGAACTATTTTGTGATGTGACAATTTGCTCAGCCAGCAGTCAGATTCAAAATGGCAAATTGTGGTTCCTTTGTTCCACAGATATTCAAGAGAACATGTTTACTTATCAGTGGTGGTGTATTCATTCCAAATTTCAAGGAGTAAAGGAGTAATAACATCTTCTATGTCTCTAATATTCAGATTCAATAATTATTAGTATTTGTTTTTTCTTTTCTTTTTAAGCAATTTAACATCACGAACTATATCTGTGACTATAGTTAGAGCTGAACATTCAAAGGATTTGGAGTAACAACTGGTGCAGAATAAGCTAATACCTATTGCCATAATTAATACAGTGGATTTATGAAAATATTGAGTTAGTGTAAGTGAAATTTAATGTCCACATTATCAGTTATTCAAGAGAATTTTGGGAATCTGTTCAAACAAAGGATTTTAGGTATTCCAAGATGGCTACCCAAGTGGACTAAGTTGAACTACAATGGCTATATCTAAAGTTCAGATGATATATCATTTACTGCACTGGGACAGAATAGAAGAAATCCATCAATGTTAACATCAGGATATGATCATCTGGATTCAAAATGGAAGATCTCTGTTCTTGTGTTTGATTATATTCAGCCCAACTCTGTTTGAAATATAATATCAGATCCTAAAGAAATAACACTTTCTTTTTAAATTTTTACCATGGAAGACTCTATCAATCTATTGTATTTGATTCAAGATACCTCACTAGAAGGCAGCAGCTTCTCAGGATTCTCTAAAAGTGAAATTTACACTACTCCCACAAAACAATTGTCAAATATTGATGATGATAATTATAGTCTAAAGAACATCACAAACTCTGTAACTGTTTGTAATAAAAAGCTTATATCATAATGGCAGTACAAGCTGGCCTCAAGATATGGTCAAGGAACTGATAACAAGCATAATGCCTTGATCTTCAAAATTCTGAATTCACCAAAAAATCTGCAGTCCTACAAAATTACAGTGACTCTTTATAGTTCCACAAATACGTTACTTATTCAGAAACCTAACTATAAAGAATGGACAGAAACTAAGTTTCATCTCCTAGCTGCAGAAATTTATTCTGAAACAAGTTCTTATGGAACAATCAGAATATTTTGCATGCCAGTAGCACCCCAAACCAGTCTTTGCTAACATCTAGTAGGTCTCCTGTTTATTTAACAGAGGTCAATGTACAGCTCTCCCCTACTGGGAATTCAGACACAGAAATAAGTGCTGTTACACCAATTAACACTGGTGAAATTCACCCAAGATCTTCCTCCCTTCAGGAACCAGAAACTGAAAACCACAGTGGTGAGGAAATTTGAGCTGAGCTAGCTGGAGAAAACAATATTAATGAATTGCTCCCCAAGGCCATCACAAAGGCTGATGGTCAGTCAGATAAAGTGTCCAAGCCATCACAAAGGCTGATGGTCAGTCAGATAAAGTTTCTGGACTGCAGGGTGAAAAAGACATGACAGCCCCAATGAGGGAAAAACAAACTGCTTCAAAAAGAACTTGCAAAAATGACAACAAAAGCCAATAAACTGTCAAAGGAATGCAAATCTTTAAAAAACCAAACAGGAGTCAGCAAGGAATAAGCATGAAAAACTTGAAGAACAGCTATCAGATTTCAAGACTAAATTTATGAGCCTTGAAAAAACAAATAAAATCATCCGATGTGACCTAAGTATGACATCAAGACGTTGCCTTATTCTGGAAGAGGACAACACAAAAATGAAAGAGAGAGTAAAACAATTAAATAAAGACAAAGATTCGCTCCTGTCAAAAATTATGCAGCTTAAATATGGCTATGCTGCTTCAAACAGCATGTATCCTTACATTTTAGCAGCAGTGCAGGAAGACATTATAAATATGAAACCAGAAATTGTAAGTATTTTCAAAGAAGAGTCATAAAAGTACATAAGTGAAATAAGCCAGATTATGAAAATAAAACAAAATGCCCAGAGAGAAAATAATTCCAAACCCATCCAGAATATAGGGAAAAACCCAATAGTCCCTCAAGCTACAGTGGAAAACTCCCTACCACACAATGTCACAAACAGCAATAAAGGGTCTTCATATCTCAGGCATAACAGCTTAAGATTTCATAAGACACTGGATTCCACTAAAGACAGAAGAAAACATCAAGGAACATGATAATTCCAGAAAAAACACTGTAAATGAAAGAGGTCTGAAACCTTGGGTTCAAGTTAAGTGTTTACCTGGGGCAGAAACTGGTCATACATTTGATGCCAGGAGAAAAATTAACCTTTCTCAATATCACACCATTACAACCAGTGTTGGTGGCAATGAGGTAAGTAACCTTTCTCAATATAACACCATTATAATCAGTGTTGGTGGCAATGATGTAAGTAACAGTGTTCATATTGACCAGATTGAAACTAATTTTTATAACACCTAAACAACATATACCTGGAAAATTCTATCTGCTCAGTCTTATGCAGTTCATGTCCAAGAACTGACACAGACGTTTGTGAGCCGAATGTTCTAACTGAACATCTAAGTCAGGAGTGGAATCACAAAATGATAGACAATGATCACGGATTTGTGACCAAGTCTGGATTAGTTCTGGAGCACTTAATGGCGAAAGACAAAAATTCATCTAAATAAAAAAGGGTTTATCCCACTTTCTCAATGCAGTAAATGAGATTTTCCCAATATTTAGACACCTATGATGCCTCTAAGAGGCATAGAAACATAGATCACAAATGTAACTGGATCCGTGCAAACTGTTCTAACCATCATCAGAAATCAAGGAGATGTTTCCACTGCTCATAGCAGGTTTGTACAAAAAGGCTAGTTTCCAATGTCCAGTTTCAGAACAATTTAAAGAAAAATAACCATAATCACTGTATATATATTCTATTCTTTATTAATAGTTCTTGCTAAAATATTGTATGCATTCATCTAAAAACAAAATTATATAGCAATTGTTATGTGTAGGCTTGTACAATAATAACAAGTGAAAAGAGTGAAGACAACAAGCTTTGTATATTTTAACAAAATAATTTATTTCGCTAGAAAACAATGTAAAAATTGGAAAATAGGACTTACGGTTTGTGAATATAATCCAAAATTTAATCCTAAGAATGAAAAATACAAGTCCTATCACTAAATAGTTCTATTAGAATCCAAGTTCGAATCTCAACGACATTCCAATATGGAAGGCAATGATGTCAGATGTAGTCCTTGTACAAAATATCAACAATTCCTCAACTGAATCACAATTTATGTTTCCAAATAATTCCAGAATAAATTTCCAGTGAATTTCTTTCTCCCAGAATTTATAAAACAGTACACTCGTTTGGTTTTCTAGAGAATAAATTATTAAATTGCAAAAACAAATGAACTTCAAAAACAATCTGGTTTCAACAACAAAACACCTATCCAGCCTTCTAGGTTCCCAGAATACAACTGACTGACGAGCACTCAGGAAGAGTATTATATCTACCCTAATTATCATCCCGTTCTCGCGAGACATACTACGTGGTCTCCTAACACTTGAAACAACGCAATTAGAAAAATGCAATTCATCACATAGAAAGAACCCCATTCTACTATCACTCTGAAATAAATTCAAAAATAACACATTGTTTATCCAGACTAGACGAAATGACCTTGGCAATAGCCAATCGTTTTAGCGTAGTGCTTACACAACCGCTGACCAAGGTAAACTAAAAATATTACTAATGTAATACGTTTTACGTCTTAGATAAACAGAATTACTGAAAAAGAATTTCAAATCCCTGCAATAATCATTACAATAAAATGTAATGAAACAAAAATAAAATAAAAAAGAATTTTAAAACTAACACACAAGCAATTTAATTACATATACGTAACACAATAAAGATATACTTCTATCATTAAACATGAAATCATATTTACCTTTGAAGGTCACATATTTTAGCATATGAAATCATTTCTGATTTACTCCTTTTTCTTTATAACAACCTAAATTTGTTTTACCGACATTTAAGCCACTTTTTTGTGAGTGGTCTGCTCTTTTTCACTTCTTTTAGTTACAATAATTATTTTCTCCAGCCTTAAAATTTCTCTCTTTTTAGTTGGAGGTTCATCCATTGTTATTAAGGTTCCAGGTGTGAACATTAGTAGTGCTCAGTTGTAATATCAAATGTAAAGACGGTTTTGACTGGGCTTTGGGAAAATATGAAAATTCTATACATGTGCATTGCATATCTAACAATTAATGAAATAAAAAGAAACAATTATCTCATCAAGAAACAGAAACATTTACTCAGAGACAAAAGTCAACGGCTTCATTCAAAGAAGAGATACAGCGATTAACTCTATAAACAAAGTGTGTAACCTGATCGCAGCAACTTGAATAGACAAGAGCTTTGTGACTGGGATGTAATCATAACATCGGGGGAAAAAACAACAAACATCACTAGTCTTGAACACTATCAATCGAATCCCGCAAACGATTCTCTCTTGCTGGTTTAATAGACAATGACCTTATTCACCCCCAGGCAATACGGATTTACTCTAAAGACAAACAATATATGTGACCATTACGTCAATTTCGGCACTACAATGGCAATCCATGTCATGTACATTAGCCTGGTTTACGGACAATAGTAGTAGACACAATCCTATTTTTTTTAATTATTCCTTTTATGTTTGTTTTTTATCAGAAAAGTCATTACTAATGAAGCAGGTGTTGTAACAATTGATTACACATAGGTCAGTGGTGTATGTCTATGTTCTCGCAATACAGTTGTTCATAGGGATGCTTGGTCCTACTCATATATATGATCCTCGACAAGGCCAGGAAGCAGGCTAAGTGCAGGAAAAATTATTTTCATTCCCTGTTTCATATGCTCCCTGCGTTGCTCTCCCCTATAGGAATGGCAGAGAACAATGCAGGGAGCATACGAAGCAGGGAACCAGACTAGGGAATAATCTACATGTACTTTAGTCTGGTTTACAACAGAAACTATAAAACACTATAAGGATACATACAAAATTTCAGATATCGGTAGCCAGCCCTTTTTTTTTTTTTTTTTCCAAGAACGGTATGAGCAGTCGTTTTCACAGGGATTAAATAAAGGTTGCTGGAGCTTATCCTCATTTTTGCAATGCGGTTGTTCATAGCAGTGTCAAAATGCATATATTGCCAAGACATTGTGGCCACTGGACGCATTCAGCAGGTGGTCGCTCATGACAGAGCATTTATATAATAAAATCGATCTGTGCATTACGATTGTCGTCGGAAATGACAGGTGGCCGCTCATAGCAAAGGTCGCTCATAACAGTCTTTACTGTATTAGGAAAATGGCCATGAAGAAGGGGCCAAAAGTTTAACAACCAAACACATTTTTCCAGAAACTTCAAAATCCAATAAGATCTACTACTAAGTGTAATTCTCCCTGGGATGACAGAAAACAAACTACAGATACCCCAATGAGTGATGATGTTCATGGAATTAACTCTAGTGCAATCCCATTAAGTGCCTCCATCAATGAAAGTGACCATAATTTGATACTGCTACTAACATTAATGTTGCAAGAGTCATTGAAAAGTCATCTGAAGAAAGAGTTGATAGTCATGATTTAGGACAATGTATAAAAGAAACTTTAGAGGAATATCATGGTTCATATATTGATAGTGAAAATATTAATTCAGATCTCCACATATTACATATCGGCTAGTTGAAAAGGAAGTTGTAAGTTTTAACAAAAATAATTTATTTCCCTAGAAAACATGGTGAAAAGGTGAAAATATGAAATAGGGCTTACAGTTTGTGAAGAAAATCCAAACATTTATCCTAGAACTGTGAAAATATGTAAGTCCTATCAATAAACAGTTCTAACTGAATCTAGTTTGAATCTCAAGTTGGTTCCAACATGGAGGACGATGACGTCAGATGAAGTCTTTACACAAATGTCCAGAATTTCACGTTGAACCACAATTTGTACTGTACTATTCCAATTTAGAAGGAATTTCACTGAATGTCTTTGTCCTAAACCACTTGTGTAGTTCTCCAGGGAATAAAAATTATTATTTAAAAAGTAGATGAACTCCTATAGCCATCATCTATAACAAGACACATCTCGAGCTCTACAGATGTAAAGAAAAATAAATTCTTTCCAGCACAAGAAAAATAATACCTTTTTCTCAAGGTATAGAACGACTCTGACTATTTCACAGGGACCTAAGTGTTTTTAAACCGAACTAAGACGTCATTTCATGCACGTGCATGAAGAACGCATGGTTATTTCATCATCTAACAATCGCAGTACACGATGTAATCACATATGCTTAGAAAATGACCTTGGCCACAACCAATTGTTTACACTGGTTGTTTATCAACCTGGCAATCTAAAAAAAAACTTACGAAAGCCGAGAGTCATATTTATGTTCTAAATAAACATGATGTTTCTTTCAAACAATATCAGATCCCGTGAACATAATCATCATCATAATAAAATATAATGATACAAAAATTAAATAAAAAGAATTCAAATTTTAACACACAAGTAATTAAACTACATGGTTGTGAAACAGATCATTCATCTCAAAACCATCAAATCTCTGACTTCTTTCAAAATCAGTGGCTTAAGCAAAAAGGTCTCAAAATTTGCCATCTGAGCATCCATTATCTTTTTCCAAAACTTCTTACATGAACTTTTTCATGATGATGAACTTAAAATTCCTAACTACAGTTTTCAAAGAAAAGACCAACTTTTCCAAAAGGATGGTGGTCTTCTCGTTTACATTAAGAATGGCATTTCTTTTAAATGTTGATACCATGTTGAGGAAATTGGTATGAAAATAATCTGGCTAGAAATGAGACATAGTGTCCAAAAACTATTTGTATTAGACTGTGTATATAGACCACTGAACACTGACAATACTTGGTATGCTATATTTCAAAATAAGCCTGAACTCTGTACATATATAGAAAACAAAGAAGTCTGTTTAGTGGGTGACTTCAATTACAATTTACTTTATGAAACCAATCAAAGCTGGATTAAAACCATGAATTCCCTGAATTATCAACAGCTAGTTCATGTACCCACTAAGATAACAGAGGTATCTGAAACACTAATTGATCATATTTATACTAAAAATGCCGTCAATATTATAGAAGTTGCAGTTCCCCAATATTCCATAAGTGATTATTATCCTATATGCTGTACATGGCAATTAAGTCGAAAAAGTAAAACTTTTCATCACAAATATATCAGGTATCAAATAATGAGAAGATTCAATTCACAAGTATTCCTTAAAGAACTGAAAGATATCCCTTGGTCAGTAATTGAATGTTTTGATGACCCATCAGATGCTCTTGACATCTGGATAGATATGTTTACTGACACACACACACACACGCACCACCCCCTGAGCACTCATGCTCCCTAGACAGTCAAGCAACAAAATCAACCAAACTGGATTACAGGCGATATACTGGATGCTATTAAGACAAGGGATAGATTTCATAAATTAAAAGATACAGAATGAAAGATGATGGAGAATCAGAGTTAAGTGAAAGATTCAAAAGGCAAAGAAAACTTATTATTCCAATGAAATAACAGGTAGTATTACAAAAAAGAATCCTAGAAAATTCTAGAAAACCTTCAATGATCTTGCGAGGCACATCTCTCAATAACCTGCCATTTATATGTATTATTGATGCATATGATGATATTAAGCAAGATCCCCTTGAAATTGCAAATGCACTCAATGATTACTTTGTGAATATAAATGAAAAACTTGTGTATTTCATAACTCCTAAAAGATTCTACAGTGATGAATTAAATGAGCATATGTCTTCAAAACTTCGCAAAGAAGAGTGCTTCCAAATCCTTAAAATAAGCCTTGAATTCATTTTAAATGAATTAGACCAATTTGATGTCACAACAGCAACAGGTCTAGATAATATAAGTGCTAAATTCCTAAAACTCTCATCTCAGTTAATTGTACCTTCACTTATGTACATCTTCAATCTAAGCATTTCCACAGGTATTTTTCCAAACAGGCTAAAACTGGTAAAAGCAACTCCAATATATAAGAAGGGAGATCTTTCTGATATGTATAACTATAGACATATATCAGTTTTATCATCACTTTCAAAGACATGTTTGTAATGAATTTAGAAGTACCTGGAATCGTTTAATTTGCTACATTCATGACAATCAGGCTTCTGTTAAGGACATTCATGCCAGACTACACTAACTAAAATGGTGGATGAATGGTTAACAGCAATAGATCAAATAAATCTTGTAGGCACAGTGTTTCCTGACCTTTCAAATGCTTTTGACCTAGTAAATCACAAAATCCTGCTGGAAAAGCTCAGCATATATCAAGTTAACCATGAAAGCTTAACTTGGTTTCGATCCTATCTTAAAAGCAGACAACAAGAAGTTTCTATTTTAAATAAACTTTGAGATAAGAAACTGATAAAGTCGGGTGTTCTGCAAGGATCAGATCTTGGACCATTACTCTTTCTGCTGTACATCAATGATTTACCATAGCACATTGAGCTATCCACCACCAACATGTTCACAGATGATACGACATCATATAACACTGGATCAAAAGGCCATGAGATTAGCACTAAAAATTAAATAAAGATTTGGTAAAAATAAATAACTGGTGTGAACACAATGGTATGAAGATAAATGCAGCCAAATTAAAACCCATGATCATATGTAGTCAAGCAAGAGTAAAAGTTTGAGAAAAATTATATCAAAGTAATGATAAAAAGAATGGATATACAACAGTTGGAAAATGAAAAACTACTTGGCATGATGATAGACCATATTTTGTGCTGGAAAATACAAGCTGATAAGGTCATTAAAAAAGTTAATCCACTGCTTTATCTATTGAACAGAATCAAATCTTATCTCCTTCAAGAACAGAGAAAGATATTCTACAATGCATATGTCATGCAACACCTAGAATATTGCTGTTCTGTCTGGGGTAATAGTATAGAAAGTCAGGAAAGATTACTGAAATTTCAAAGAAGAGCAGCTAGAGTTATTCTTGATGCTGATTTAGATACACCATCAATAAATCTTTTTAAAACTCTAAAGTGGCTTCCATTTCAGCCGCGAACTTGGTTTCAGTGGGTCAATTAGTCTATAAATCCTTACATGGTTTGGCTCCTGATTATCTTAAATGAATGTAAAATATATACCCCCGGGGGGAGGCACTTTCAAATTCAACCAACCCACAACAGAAGCAATTTTAAAAAATATGATCCACTGTCAGATATGTTTTAATCGAAAAATACTGCCTCTTACAGAAGCATATTTTTTTTTACATAATTTCTGGGTATGGGTTAGTGGGTGGTAGAAGCGATTTTAATATTGGGTTGGGGACAGAAGCTATTTAAACGACAGCTGACTGGAGATAATCTACTGAATTCTTATAGATCATATAATCTACTGCATATATTTATTTGTATTCATTCATTATAATTAATCTTTGGTCCTTTTGCTTGTTTGTCTGTCAGCCATGTATGTCTCTGATATTGTGAAATTTTCCTGGTGGCTTATTATTCGTAGATGTCAGTGATCAGTACCTTAATACCTACAAATTAAATGTCTATAAATATAGATTTTATAGTAGGGATTTCTATTCCAATAAAGACATCGTGAATTTGTGTCCTTACTAAACTGTGTGTTTACTAAAGTGATCACTATGTTTTGCTATTTTTCTTTGCTCTCAGGCATGCTGCTTTTGATCTGAATAATAGTTAAATCTTGTATTGCTTTAAATGTGTGGTCATATGCTATGATTCCTTGTTATTAATTTTTTCAATAAATGTTTTGGTACACTTATAATACATGATTTGTCAGAAAAAACATTAATCCCTGTGGAAGTGATGTTGCATTATTTCTGCCTACTTTTACACTAAATTATTTCTTGTAAGAACATATATTTCAGTTACCGATATCTTATTTTTATGCCTTGTTGCAAGACTATAAAGTTTAAAAAAAAATAAACATAGCAAGTCAAAGATTTTTATATCATAAATTAGATTTTAAAAAATGGATGAAAGTCAAGGAATATTTTTTTCACAGAGTACTCGTAAAATCAACATCACTGCAGTTAACTGTACTGTCAACAGCATCATCATCATCACTGATGGCCTAGCAGTAACATTCTGCACTTTCAATCCAGTTGTCATAGGTTCTATCTCCCACTTCTAGTCTTTCATATGAGACTTATACCTATGGTCTGAGGGACTTTCATGGCAGAGTGGTATAAGATGCTTGTCTTGTGATACAGATCTGAGGGGCTTCCATGGCAGAGTGGTACAAGATGCTCATCATGTGATTACTTGCCTCCAATGTGTACATGAGAATGTTGCCCGTTACTTGTGGAAGGTCAGTGGTTCTACGTAAGTGGTGTTTGGTGTCTCAAAAGTAGATTTTCTTCAGAAGTAAAACTGGCTGCCATATATGGATCCTCTTGATCTGAAAATGGTGTAAATGCCATAATGATCAACCAAAACCTCAGGTCTCATGTCTAAATGACTTCGGCTGTTGGAGATAAACATCAAATCAACAGAGGCTCTGTGTGCCCAAGTGTACTAAGGTGCTTGCTTTTATAGATCACTTGCACATCTCACAGAGTAAGTTCTTGTCATAGATCAACCAATTTGGCTTGGTGGTCTTTCAGGGTTCTTCCTCCACCTAATATATTGGCTGCCATGTATAGCCTATCATGTACTGAAACATGGAACAAAAAACAAACAAAAAACAAACCAAACCAACTAAATCAACCAACAAATCAACTGTGGCAACAGCAGCAAAAATACTAGTCCATCATTTCTGCCATAGCAGCAATTTTCTCAAAATGAACAAAATATTGATCTACTCCTTTTTCCAGAAAAGGGGGTACTAACTTGATATTTCTTAAAACATCAAAAGTAGGGGAGTGTTTTCCATTTGCCAGCTCTAATTCTTTTAACCTAATTGAAATTCCCTTTCATCCTTCTCTCTTTGCATTTGCATCTGTCTCTCTCTCTACTCTTTCTCCAATTTTAACTGCATTTGTTCTCTCTCTCCTCTTGCTCCAGCTGTAACTGCATTTGTCTCTCTATCTCCTCTTTCTCCAATTGCAACTGCATTTGTATCTCTTCTTTCTGTCTGTCTCTCTCCTCTTTCTCCAATTGTAACTGCATTTGTTTTTCCTCTTTCTGAAGTTCAAGCTTTCTTAACTCTAATTCCATATTGTATTTTAATTTTAATTCCTTTACTTTTATGTCAGAGTCTGATACAGGTTTACTGATCGAAACCAAAGCATGTTTATCCGAAACATTCTTTTCCACCAAATACTGGACCAAAATGTTTTTTATTTCTTGCTTCGTTAAAGAAGCTTTTGCCTCAGAAAGATCATATTTTCTGGCAAATTGAAGCAATTCATCTTTTTTCAAAAGGTCTAACTTTTTTTGTTCCTGGGTAGGATTTGAAAGAAAAATCTCCACTTTCGATGACATTGTAAAAAAAGCACTGTTGATTTCAATGAAGATTTCTACATGAAAAATAATGCTTGGGATTTAACAAATTCTGAAACTAGGGTAATTTAAATTTCAGAAAACAATTTTCTAAAATATTTTAGCCAAAATTCATGTATCCCAAGGACGAGTGCCAAATTTTCTTGTTATGAGTTTAGGCTCTTACAAAACGTAACAGAAAAGAGTGAAGACAACAAGCTTTGTATACTTAAACAAATAATTTATTTCCCTAGAAAACCAAGGTAAAATTGAGAAAAAGAACTTACAGTTTTACGAATCAAATCCAAAATTAATCCAAGAATTAAAAAATAGAAGTCCTATTATTAAAAATGTCCTGAATGAATCTGAGTATGAGTCCCAGTGAAATCCAAAATAAAAGGTGATGACATTTGTTGTAACCTTCAAAGTGCTGTTGCATCAACAGTTCCTTGTTGAATCGCAGAAAATATTAATCCAGTTTTGAATTCTGTGTAAATTTCAATGTCTTTGTCCAAGAATTTTGTAAGGAGCACTTATGTATTTCCAGGAAAAAGAATCAACTGAATTCCTTAAAATAAAATTTCAACTCAAACTTGTCACAATAAAACACCTTTAAGTGTCAATGGTTTGGAGCCCCAGTGAACAAATCTCTATAAAGACAACAGTTATACACAAGTTTAAGACATAAAACAGATTCCCGGATGAGGGTCACATGGTCATCCTTCCAGAACAAAATAGAAGCTTTTTACATGCCTAACATCACATACTCCCAGTATGGCCTTAACTGAAATCAATGGTTCTTACTCTGGGCAGGAATAAAAAATTTTTTAAGAAGTTGTTTACTAGAACTGCCACTGTTTCTGAAGCAAGATCAGAAACTAGATACAGTGTTTCTATTATTATAACAGTCAGGTCAAACAGAACTGAACTGAATTTCTGGAAAATGTCAAATCCTGTAAACAAAGTTACTTTATAATAGCATGTAATGGAATAAAAAAAGTTAAAACTAACAAACAAATAATTAAATTAAATACATAACATTATTCACAAATATCTGGATATGTGTAATAAATATTTCTAACAAAGTATGAGAATGCATGAATGCTTCTCAATGATGCATTTGAGCTGAGCAACAACCAGAATCAACAAACCAAGAAATGAAATTTATTCACATCTCTCAGGCAGAAGTACAGTGTATAATCATAATCTGCCAAAAGATTTTTCAATCTTTAAATTTGCCACATTTTTTTCAAACCATACTGATTCAGTGGACATAATCACCAGAATGGATAGGAACAGACCAGAACAAATATGACCAGAAGGTAAAAATCGATTTTATACATCTTTTAAGTCATGTTGGTTTAATTAACTGTACACCCTTTATTGTCTTCCCTTTGATGTAATTTCTTACTGAAGCTGAGAAAATAATGTTTCACACATCAAAAAAGAGACGCACTTCTACTCATTATTGTTGCTGATAAAACAATGTCCCTTTCAGTTACAAGTAGGACAAGCTCTCAAAAGATTCTTTTTACTAAAATGTTACTTTCATTATCAACTAATCTGGGACAGTCAAACCCATATATACTATTTTATCTTCACTGATTTATAGTATGGTTCTCATTCTTTCATATCTGTAGTAATGTGAGTCCTTCAACAACTCTCAATGTCCGTATGCCTTTTTCGACCATGCTAACTGGACACACTGTAAGATAATGTTCAAGTAACATAAATACCATAGGATAACCAGAGACCAATAAAATCAAATAAAATGGTCAAGTTATCTCCCCTGCAGGGATGCTGCCAGGATTTCAGGATATAATGTAAATTTTGTATGTGTGTGATCTTCGATGAGGAGGTGGTGGTGGGGGGAATAGCCATCGTTCAATATCTCCCTCATCTTTGCTAGCCAAGGTTCCGATAACCCTATCTACACCTTGGCAGATCGAACAGTTATATTGGTGCTTTGTCCTAGCGACATCTGTTGAATTTCATGTGTTGCCTCCCTTAGTATGTAATGTCAACTAACCAACAGTGTGGTGCATTGTACATCAGCCGAAAAGATGGTAGCAATTGACCTGAAAGGGCTACTTTGTAAGTTTAACATCAAAAGTATGACTATGTACCAGAGGGAAGCCATTACAGGGATTTTTGAGTGAAAGGTATTTGTGCAAACACTGACTGGCACTGGAAAAGTGCTCATCTATCAGTCCATTTAAGCTGTGTGCTCCCCTTGTCTAGATCATGTAGGAACAGTGTTCAAATTTGAACAACTTAGTCTGATTAGATGTGGTGGCTCACCGCATCCAATGAAATTCACAGACCCAAAGCATAGAAATATCTGCTCGATATGCCAAAGTGTAGATACAATTATCGGAACCTTGGCTAGCAAAGATGTATCGCCCTAACACTTAAATATCTGTCATTCTTTATTACAGTTCCACTCTGTTAAGGCTCTACTGAAATCAAAATACTCAAAGAGATGCCATCTCGAGTTGTAGAGCGATTCTTTCTGTAATGTCATTGGGCATGGTCACTTGGTTGTGATGGGGTCTTGGTCGGGATGGCAGAAAGACCATAGGCTTACTCCATATTTGACAGCTAATTACGATGTTGTCAAAAGAATTAAAATTTTTCTAACAATTCAGTTGGACTCTGATTATATACTTGATTCATAGTCAATGAACAGGTTCTAAAATTGATGTATTTAATTTTGGAGTAATGTTCCTCCATCACATTAAAGATCTGAATATACCAAAGGAGAAATTAGTACAGTTGCATCCTAAATCACTATCATGGCTACTTCAAATGTTATTTAATGTGAGACTTTAATGCCAGAACTCATAGCTTCAATGATTTTTGGGTTAAAAAATGAATTTCTTTTCAAACGACTCAATTTGGTGCAGATTACATTGTTTTGAAAATTCTTGATATGTAAAAATTGCACAAGAAACGAACAACATCAGATCAGGAAATTAATACAACTGGGAAAATACTGATAGGAATATGCAGAAATAATGATATTATTACTGAAATGGAATATGTGGTGACAATACAAGTGCTGGTTCTACAACTTTGCGAAATACATCTCGTACAACTATTCTGTTGTTTCTAACAACACACTGTAATATGGTAATAATTTCTGCACACATGAAGTTGACCCACTTTTTACATTAGTCCCTTGTTAATTAATAGTTTTAGATTTTACAACAAAACTAAGCACATTTTACCTGTTGACAACAATATATGATCACAAATATTGAGACTGCAAGAAAATTAAAGTTAAAATTTTATTAAAAGTATTGGTACCAGTAAAACTAAAGATGGTAAAAAGGGATCAGGATGAACAGATTAGTAGTGTAGTAAAGAATCCATATATCTGAATGACATCAAGTCTTTTTTCGTCAATTTCATCATTAGTTAATGACACTGCTTCAAAATGTTGTGTACTAGATAACAGTAATCCAATTTGTAATACAAATACCAAATGATAGCTTGGAAACTGCCAAAAGGTCTGCAGAAAATATCACCATGCTCAAAATACACATAGGAATAACCAAACACAAACAGGGCAAATTTTATCCATCTTGCTTTGAGTTTACACAGATCAGTTAGTCCCTTATGTTTAATGTCATTTAATATTTGCACATAGAGAGCATGTACTTCATTTGGTAATACATCTGCATGATATTAAAGTTAGTCTCATTATTCATTTGTTGCCATAGTGGTTCTGCCAACTAGAGATCTACACACACTTAATTCAGTTGGATGGGGATTTTCTAATGATCCCTATGAGCATTAATCTGTTGATTGTTTCTGAATTTAATGATTCTCCTCCTCTGTGTAGGCATATTATACTGTGCTGAGAACTCCCTTTCATTGTCTGCTGTCTGAAGTGCATATGCATAAGTAGCTTGAACAAGTTGCAGTTCTTTATTGTTGTGCAATTTTCAACATCTCACATGTATGGCCCCATAAGTATTCTCTCTTGAATATCTCTGTTCTACAAAGAAAAGTTTTCACTAACATGAACTCTGCCAAAGTTTCACTTCCTTGAATCAGTGCTTTGCTACCCCTTGTGCCAGATTTTTTCTCTTCCATAATGATGTATTAGGGTTTAAAGTCCAACATTCCCATAGTCTGCTTGTTCAGACATTGGTATCCTGAATCAATATGCTCTTTTTGATTGGGTAAATCCTTATTTATTCAGTTTATGTGAACGCTCATCTTAAATAAGCACAAAATCTCTCAGTACTCAATGTCTGGAGAAAAGAAACTAAAATTGCACTGAACTTTTAAATTGCCTGTATTTAGGACTGGTAGTTTTGAAATAACGCTGCATAGTAGGTTAGGCCTATTCCCGGCATCCTGTCCATCCAACAAATACATTGGACTCGCACTCTACATCAATTTCGGGCTCAAAATCATGCTCTGGTATTTCCAGTGACATTTTTCCCATGTCCAACAGAATGATAGACATGAAAGTCATTGTCATAATAGCTATCACCAGCCAGTATTTGCTGATTGAAAATGTTGTCTGAAGACAAACCCTGTTGTGATTCAGTCATTTTTGTTTCCTGTGTGGCCCTTATTCGAAACACACATTCGTAAAACTTCCATGATGAAAGCAAGGTTAAAACTACCATAAAATGCTTGTTTCAGGGCCCAATGAACCAATCAAATTTAGTTTAACAACCAGTAATGTCAAAACAAAGTATCTAGCTATTTTAACGTTTTCCTTCCTGAAACTGGATGTCGCATCAAGTGCTGTGAGACCGCTACTGGCAGCGTGAATTACGTTTTAAAGTTAAAAGTTGAATAAAAATTGCATACTGCACAAAGGACATTTTATATCCGCAACATAGATGTAATTTGTGGAATGCATACCACTGCTTAAAAGTACGCGAATTCGTACAATCTGGTGCACTTGCATGTACTGGCATCATTTCTGACCCAACGTTTTATTCATGTTAGAATGCTAGGAGGGGGTTAGATGTTATTTTAAATGTATATTTGTTTTTTTCTGACAACCCACCAGTGATTTCTCATATTGTTAACACAACCCACAAGAGAAGTGATTTTCCTAACCAATCTTCCACTGTCAGAATCAAAATAGTTTGAAACCTCTTACATAAGTTTTTTTGAAGTGCCGTCCCCGGGGGGGATGGGGGGGGGAGAAAGATACATGTTTTACTGGAACAGGCCTTAGTCAACATCTACAGAAACAATCATTTGTATGATTATGTTTAATTCAGTACTATTACTTTTTACAACATTGTTTATCATGTACTCACCTATAATGTTGTACACATGTTTGCTACTACTATTTGTATGAATCCTGTTATGTACTCATCCTTGA